>JAJJWW010001419.1:0-149324 GCA_023531295.1 Papaver armeniacum
GCTGATGAGTGAGATGAGTTGGTTGGGGTAACAAAGCCCCTATTTTCGGATCTTACGTGCGACATCTTCGCACCCATATATCCGGTCTTCTCGCACGTGTTCTTCAACTTTGTAGAAGTTCCACATTTTACTAGTGACTTTGTGACGTCACTGATTCCGTCATTCAGGATATACTATGTGCGAATTCCATTCACTCCTTTCTAATTCAGTTGCTTCGCGTGATTTATCGGATGTGCGGTATTTAACCCCTGCATGTACCAATGAACTAAATCAAAAAAAGCTCAAAGAAAAGCTTTGGAGATTAAAATGTCATTTTGGAAGCGCAAATTCCCGGCTTAAATCCAGAAATTTCTTATTCAACCGTAAAGAGACATGTGAATTATATCAGTGATGTCAATGGTGACATGTTCCACAAGGCATCTTGATCTGTCGGTCGATCAAAGGTTAAAGCCACCAACCGGATTAGATAATTCACAAATTGGATCACATGTGGTTAATTATAGGTAAGCACGAATTTGGTTGTACCTTTCATCCATCTTTTCATTTCAAAAAAAATACGTAATAAACACCAAACTTGGTTGTCTTGAAACGTGGCTTAGTTTGGAAGCCTCAAACTAAGGGGTCTCCACTTTCCCAAATACCGTTTCGGCCTTGTTTCGAATGCATCTTGTTTAATTTGAATTTAATTATGTGTACTCCGGTTGTTAGCAAAAGGCAGGGGCTAAGTCATGAATATATATATATAGACTAACCAAAATGGCTCAATTTGGTTATTATCAAGCTAATGGATCTAGTGTGGAGTCTAGCTTGAATATTTAGGGTGGTCAAGTTGCCAATTTTCTAGTACGTTAGCTGGGTTTGAATAGGTGATCAAGTGTACTATATTCCTAATCCCGCCGGCCACAACTTGGGAAGTGGCCATATTAAATGACCTTTTATATTATGTTTATTTTTAGGGATATTTTGACTTTGGGTCACATAAAAGTGACCCGTAATTGCGTTTGGGTCAGGAAAATTTTAATTAGAGTTTGGGTCACATGACCACGGTTGACCGTTTTGACAGTTATCTATTTATTTATTTTTCAAAATTAATTTCAATATATTTAACACTGTTAGCTGTTGTTAACATGTGTCATCCCACCTCCCTCGCCTCCACCTCCAGCCTCCGTCTCCCTTTCTCCGACGAAGATGTACTCTTCCCGTATAGATACATAAAAGCACCAAACCCAAGTTGAACAGAGAAATCAAGTCTACACCGTCTACATTTCGAATTCATAACATCTATTCATCTTCCACGGATTGCAAACCAAATCAATTGTAAATCTCCTCAAACATCCATTCTTCTAGCTCCTTCCCCTACGGATATGATTACAAGCATAACCCAACAATCCAAAAATGTCAAAACTCAAAATCAATAACATTTACGCCCCACTATCAATGGCATTTAATCTTACTCAATTAGTTTCTCGGCAATACCTAACTCACATCTCTGCCTAATCTGAATTTAATTGAAACCCATTCTGCAGTACTCTTCTTAACTCTGATAATCACTTCAAACCCTTTGGTAAAATACCATTGAACCCATGACTAGAGCAGAAAGAGAAGGGACAAAACTTATTGTGATAAAGGCGGGACTGTGGTTCAACCATTATTTCAAGAAACTAATTGTTAAGCACAAACCGGTGTTGTTGTTGAAAGTTGAAGAAACATTTTTGTAGCTCTATAATTCCCGCAACTTCGAACCACGAGAAACCCAAGTTCCTAAACATCAACACACTCCAAATTACTTCAGATTACATCCATCCATCATCAATGTCTATCAAGCGTAAAAACAACCACCCAAAACGTTTACCAATCTTCATTACAAGCTCCGTATAAAAATTGACAAAATATTTGATTCCTAAGATCCTAATACATCAACCGAAAACATCAATTTCAAGTTTCAGATCGTGAATTGAACAACCCTAATCTATTCCGAGGTTTTTTCAGAGATTGGAAAAAATGACGAAAAGTTCTTACCTTCATATAAAAATCATGATTTGGATCTGAATGAATCTGATTGAAGAAGAGAGAATCCTAGAACCATTTTGGATTTTGTGAAATTTGGAGGTTTTGATAAGCAATATTTGGATTTTCTCTACCAAATCATTCGTAGACGATGGAGGCGATGAACGAGAGAGAGAGAGAACTCAGAGAATTAAAGTAGCAGCAGAAAGAAGGCAAACGAATTGGATGTTCAGAGATAAAAAAGCCTAAAACATTTTGGAATCACAGCCCTTAATTTGTGGCAATTTTTCCACCGAACACGTGTCAAACGGAAGGTCCAATGGCCATGTTAGTAAATAAATTGAAATCTGATATTAATTTGGTCATTTAAGTATTTAACTAACTTTGTTAACTGTCAACGCAGTCAACGACGGTCCTGTGACCCAAACTCTAATTAAAATTTTGTCGTGACCCAAACGCAACTCTGGTCACTTTTATGTGACCCAAAGTCAAAATATCCCTTATTTTTACTTGCTTGATAATGATAAACATACTGATTGAAATGATTATAAATGTACACTAAAAAGGTACAAGGTTCTCCTTTTGGTTTCTTTTGTGACACTAGAGGTGTGAGATAAGGTTGTCTGTCTCACCTTTATTTTTCAACATTGTTATGGAGGGCTTTTTTAGATACATGAATAGAAATGCCAATAAGAGTCTTTTCGTAGGATTTTTTGTATCACCCTCTAGCATTGTAGTAAATCACTTACAATCTTTTTTGTGCACAACAAGAACGAGGAATTAATAAATATATTTTCTGCACTTCAATACTTTGAGTTTATAGATGCTTTAAAAGTTAACAACTCAAAAGCAAGACTCGTTGCAATTGGAGAAGTTCCATATTTAACTACTTGGGCGAGTGAATTTGGATGTGCAACTGACAACTTGCCATTCATGTACCTGGGAATGCCTCTAGGTGCCAAATTTAACTCTAAACAAATTTGGAATCCTATTATAGAAAAGCTCGTTGAAAAACTTTCGAGTTGGAGACAAATTTCTTTGCCAAAAGGAGATAAGCTGACCCTTTTGAAATGTATTCTCAGTTCTCTTCCTATGTATTACTTCTCCTTGTTTAAAGCACCTATTTTTGTCATCAAAATTTTGGAAAAGAAAATGAGAAATTTTCTTTGGGAGTACAAAGATGGTTCTAAAACTTCTCACATGGTAAATTGGGATATAACTTTTGCTTCAAAAGATAGATGAGGTATGGGTGTTTGTAACCTCCAGGATAATGAACAAGACAATCTTTGTCAAAACAGGCCGGAGGTTTTGGAGTGGACAAAAATAAAGTCTCGGTATAAAATCATATTTGACAAGTATGGTTGTGATTTCTCTTTTTGGGCACAAAAGAGTTACTAATAGCTATGGGGTCTCTTGTTTGGAGAGTCATTCTTTGATAGGGCTAACCTTGTAAGTGAAAACTCAACTCTCATTGTTCACTCTGGCCGAAAAATTTCTTTCTGTAATGATGCATGGTTTGGTCAGACATCTCCAGCTTCCTCTTTTCCAAATATGTGTAAGTTATCCAGGTACAAAAATTCAAAAAATTTTAGATATGATTACAAAAATTGGAAATTTGACTTTAAGAGAATCCTATGTAATGTTGAAGTCGATCGGTTTCTTGGACTTGTACTTCAAGTTGGTAACATTCCTCCAATTTTAGATACTCTTGATGACACAAGATGATGGAAAGCGCACACTTTTAGAGTTTTTTCTCACAAAACCTTTTACTCCAACCTAATTTACGAAAAGGGTGTAGAGAATTTTCCTTTTGCTTTTTATCCGGAAAGAAGCAATTCCACCTAAAGTTTGCTTTTGGTTTGGTGCTTGCTTCATGGTAAGTTGAATACTATAGATACATTACAACTCAAGGGGATAGATCTTTATAATTCTTGTGTTTTGCGTGGCAATGAAATAGAGACTCAAAAACATATCTTCTTAAACTGCAAAGTGGCACATAGTACAGAGTTTTTTTTTATCTTAGCTAGTACTTGCTGGGCATTAGGATATACCTGTTGGAATCTTGCAACAATTAACAACACGTTAGATTTATCAAAATATTATGTAAAGAACTGAACCGAAACAACTTGATGAGGGAAGAATCACAGGTTCAACAAGTTGTCCTTAACAAATTAGTTCGCGGGTGTACTCGAGATGAGTAATGCTAAACCCCTCACAGCGAAGATGTGTCCAGAATAACACCGCCCGATATAACTTGAGTTAGCACAATGTAAGTTACCCACTCTTGAACTTAGCAACATGAATTAGAAGTGAACACTCCACGAAAAACAAAGCAAGAAGGAGATAAAAAAGAAGAGTCGCTTCGATGTTTTTATAAAACAATTTTAGTGTTGTATTTATAGGAGATGATTGCTTGCAAATCAAGTTAGGTTTATGTTTTCTTGTAAAATAATTAAAAATCGGAAAAGGAAGTCTCCCATAAATAAAACACTTAAATAAATGATTTTTCCAAAGAAAAACTAGCAAATATAATTTCAAGAAACTGGACTTGGTGCATGGTATGCGCATATTGATGGGTTGGGCCATGTATATTCCACCCTACCCCTTCCACCTCATTTGTCAATATATCCATAAGCAAATGGTTATATAGTGGAATTCCTCTTTAGTTTTCCACAATGTGAGACTAAAGGATCATTTTATTCGCTCAAAAAATGAGTGAGTATCCTTAAACCCTTAGGTCATTAGATCAAACCACACCAAGACTAAAAACATTTTATTAAAACTCATTTTTTCCAACAATACCTAATTCCATGACAACATTAGCTCACAGTTGGTATCACTACAATTTTTCAAATACTAGAAATTATATTTGGAGGCTAATTCCATCTACAGTGATCTGCACACTTTGAAATGAAAGAAACAATTGTATTTTTTATCAAAAATATAGTTTTAAGATTGATTTGGATCTTGGTATTGAGGCTAAATCCTTCACGATTGCTAAAGGTTGTTACCGTTTTTGCTAGGGGAGGGTACCAATTCATGATCCAACGGCTGAGATTACTTTGTCCTATATGGATAGGTACCCGCCCTAGCAAAGCCGATCGGCCTTAGCAATCATGAAATCCTTGGTCATTTTTTGGGAAACAACGGCAAAGCATAGAGTGCACTTGAACTTTACAAATTCATTCCTCAATAATTGAGATGTTATTTACTTATTTTTGTGTAATTTTCGTTTCTTTGTTCTCTACCTCTGGTAGAACCTTGTACATAGAGGTGTAAAACGTGCCGGCCCGGCACAGCCTTGCACACGAAGTCGCGTGCTTCACGTGCCATGTCTTTTGCGTCTTGTGTTGTGCCAGACGATTTAAGCGTGTTGTGCCGTCTTTGTGCTTTACTAGTCGAAAGCTAGGCAAAGACAGCCCACGGAGCACAAGACACGAATAAACGTCTTGGTCTTTGTCACAGGTCGGGCACCACGTGTTATAAACAATTTGAAATCATTTGATGTATACATTAAGTCGGACATTATCACAAGAATTTAATTAGACTACATATCATCTGAAATTATTTCAAGTAAAATTAACAAGTTTATTCAATAAAAAGAAATAACCCATCAAATATAAAATTGGATTATTGTCATGTAAATTAATGTTCTAGTTAAATATAGGTGACGACATTATAACAATGATATTGAAATATATTTTCTAAATATTAAGGTATTATATGTGTTGTTTTAAATAAGTCAACATAAAATGTTAAAAGCTAGCTAGAATAGTGACTCTTTTGTGAAATATACAAAAAATGTGATGTATTATGCCTTGTTATATGGTGTATTTGTACATGTTATGACGTGCTCTCTTAACGTGCTGGGCTGGGATGGGCCTGATAGGTGTAGAATACACCGTATTTAATATCTAGTATTTATGCTTTCTTTGCGAGTTTTCTTGTAAATTATGTGTTTTATGTGTGAATTTGAGTTATTAGGTACTCCGGGAGTCGCACGGACGAAAAGATGGAGAAATCACCCGATTGGAGTAAAAGGACAAAATTGTCATCTCATGGGCGAACATTATCCGGAGCCTAGTCAAGGTTAAGGGTAACTCCGTTTGGAGGAGGACTAAATAAAGTCAAGCTAAGGTTAAGGGGCCGCCAACAAGGATGACCCTTATCCGGGGACTAGGGGTTGGCCGAATCCCGTCCTATTCCCTACAACCCTAAATCGAGAGCCGTCTTCGTGGAATCATTTAGAAACAGACAGAGAGGTTGAGAGAAATCGAGAGACAGGGGTTGGTTGATGATTTTCTCGGGTATGAGTCTGGATTTGAAGCAAAGAAGGAATTGATGATCGAATTGAGAATTACAGTCTGGGGTTGACTCAGAAATCGAAGTTCAGGTAATAAGATGAATTAATGGAGGTTGAAGAAAAATGAGATCCAAAGAAGAAATGGGTTCTTGTTGATTTCGAGTTTGAATCAGCTGGAGAATAATTGGAAGTTGGGTTTGTATCAATTTCAAGTCCACTTTGTGTTTGAAACTAGGAAGAGATGTGTTGGATCCGATGGACCGTGTGATTGATTGGTCGAGATGAAGGGCTCAATTTAAACAAGGGATTGAATGGGTTTTGTTCGAATTGATGATAGAGATCATGGTGACGAGATGGTGATGTTAAGGATTTGTGTTGAATTGCTAATCAGTTGAGGTTTGAACAAGACAAGTTTTGTATCTCAGGAAGAACTGGAAGCTAGGATGGACACAGAGTTTGGGTCAAATCCATTTGGTTTTGAAGTTCAGTCCAAGCTGAAATACAGGGAAGAGCAAGAGCTCGTTGCCACTGAAACAGATACTGAATGGAGGAGTGATTCGAAATCAATAGCAGGTTCCATAATTGCATTACCAAAAGGCACGGTGACCATTTGTTGAAGCTGCAGTCGACTGCACTATTTGTTGCTGTGGATTGCCATGGGTTTGCAGTGGAGCAAGAAGGTGCAGAATCAGTTCGAAATGGCTGTGTTTGAGATGTTGATGCAGATGAGCTGCAGCTGATGGTTTGAATTGGATTTGAGGAATTGATAGTGCAGCTGGAGTTATTGGTGTTGCTGATGCTCGCAGCTCATAGTGGTTCAAGTGATGGAACTCTGACGGTGAATTAAGCACAAGGTGACTGATAGATTGGAGGATGGGATTTGTTTGAGCTTATGATGGGCTGAGTTGCCTGGATAAGTTGTTGATGTGTTGTGCAGCAATGGAAATGAGAACGGCATTGGTAGAATGGGTCGCAGTTCACAGTGGTTGAACCAGAGGGATGAAAGGGTGAAATACTGGTTGATGCTGTTGCTTACGTTGAACAAGAAACTGGTCATGGGCTGAAGGCAGTGAGAATAAGTGCCAGGAAGGTACAGGCTTGAGATAATGGATGTGACAATGGGTTGAACTAATATGAGTTACAGGGAGAAATTGGAGTTGAAATTGGTCTGAGCTTGAGATTTTGGTTTGTTTGATGTTATGGGCTGGCAGTGAAGTGATGTTGGCTAAGTCGCAGAAATGAGTGTTACAGGCATGTTACATTGCAGAAAACTCAAGAGCTGAGCAGCAGATGAGATTGCAGTGGATTTGGGATAGGAATGGTGGAGTGCAGGGTAGATGGTTTGTTTGAATTGCTGGCCTGGGTCTGTGCAGTATTGCAGTAGTGCTGCAGCTGGAAGAGTCAGGGTTGTGCTGATGCTATGGGTTACAATGGTGAATGATTGTGGCAAAGCTGTTGAGGCTATTGTATATTGCTGTTGCCGCAGTTGGCTAAGCAAGGAGTTGAGAGCAATTAACTCATACAGGTTTGCAGGTCTGATGCAGTGGTGGAGTACTGTGATGATTTAAAGTCTGAGGCTGGATGGAATTGTGGTAGGAAATAGCAGGTGGTTGTCTTTGCTACACGACATGGAAATATGAGATGAGGAGCTGAGTTTATGAATTGCGATTCTGAGAATGTTTAAGTCTTTGTTGTGGTGTTGAATCTGTAAATGCATGGATGAATGGAGTGGGTGCTTGTGATGTGTGTGGTGGTTGTGGCACGATAGCAATGGTCGGAGCCGAAAGTGTGATCTTTGGTGGAAATGCGGTAGTGGAGTGGCTTATAGAAGCGACTGGAATTGATTGAGTTGCAGAATTTAATGAAAATGATATGAATGTGACCATCTTGGTTGAACATGAACTGATGAAGCACCATCTTAGTGCGTCATGATTACGGCTTCGCGCAACTATGGCTTTGTCAATGCCATTCCACTCACTACCTGATCGGTCCGACTTGTGTCTAACTCGATTTGACCGGACCTCGACCGATCCGACTCGTAGTGACCCGATCGACTCGGGAGTTGACTCGCCGATTTGACTCGTTGGCCGGTGGCCAAGGTTGACTTCATAGTCCACCGAATCGCTTCCGGCGATTATCCGGCCAAATTCCGGCCACAATCCCAGACTTCCGGCGACCGTTTTTGGGGCGTATTTTCTACACTGGTTTCTCTCACTTGTGGGCGGGTGAATTTCCAACTAATGGACTTTGAAGACAAAACCTAATTTTGGAAGGAGTGAAGCATATAAATAGAAAAGTCTTTCTCAAACCTAGATATATCTCCATTAGGGAGAACTCATACTTTTGGTTCTAGGGTTTAGAAACATGATAGGTTTTCTCTTTCTTCTTGCTATGAACTCCTATGCCATGAGTAACTAAGTTTTTATTATTGGTTGAAGATGTAGTTGGATTTTGCAACCAAGTTATGATTTTTATGAATTAGTTTTCTCTCAATATTATCGTTTGATTTCTACGGGTTATAATAATTGCATGATTGATGGATTGCAATATGATTGAATGTTTGTTTAGTCGAGTCTAGAATTGATTGAACTCACATCCATATCTATAGCTATTTTAGGGTTTTTCATCGAGCGATAACCTTGAATACTAGTAGCATGATATGATTAGGGTTTGTAGTGATACATCCTCGTAGTCATATGTAGAAATTGACCTTTGTTCCAATTGTTTTGCGCCCAATGTATTACAATTGCATTGATTAGCCTATTTCGAAACTTAATGCTCCTAGGAATTGAACTTGATTAGCGCAAGGCGTTAGGTTATTCTTTAGGTAGAATTCACATACCCAAACTCTAATGTGTGTGTCGATAACTTTGGAAATTTACGAGTATTCTTGCAATAAGGTATTCTATGGATTTTGATGATAGCGAGATTAAATACGAATTCTATTCATACATTCATAAACTTGTTTGCAATTGAAGATGAAACCTTTATCCAATATTTCACATTCTCGATTTGCGTACTTTATTTGCTTTTTGTTTATTTTTATTTACACAATCGAAATTCTTGGGTGTTTTATATAGGAAACCATAACAATTTGACAACCTAGACCTCTCCGTGGGATCGATCCTTTCTTGCCCTTGCTATATTTATATTTTGAGTAGTAAGAAAGTGTAATTATATTTGTGTTGCTTACGTACAACGATCAAATTTTGGCGCCGAATTCTTGGGAGGCAGCGGTTATCAATTGTTTTTGGGTTCTTATTTTTTGTTTTTTTTTTTAGTTTTTCTTATTTTTCGGTTTTAACCTTTGTTTGAGAATCTCGTTTCAGGTACCAATTGCTATGGACGGAGCATATTGGAGCAATCAATACGGCTTTCAACCTCAACAACATGAAAACTATCACCCTTATGGGGAATATAATCAAAACCAATCCTTTGGCTATGATCAATACTCCACGTACCCTTTTAGTTGTTCTCATACATTCCAACCTTCTTACGGTGGGTATGTAAGTGAGCAACCACAAGGAGGAGACTAGTTGTACTCCTATTAATTTTTCCTCTAGTTTGGTAGATGAAATGCAACACTTTATGGTCAGCATGGAGTCAATTTGTGGACAACCAAGCGTGGAACCAATTTCATCGACCGAATGTGCTTATAGTATGTTTGGCCCAATTTCCGATCGTAGTTATGATCATTCACCCATTCAAAGGGAAGATAATTGGCCTAACAATGCGAAGTAAGTAATTCTACTTTTTCTTTGTCGAATGAGCTTTACCAACAAATGGAACACTATATTCGTAATTTGGATGGAACACTCCAAGAGCTTCAAAAAGGTGTTTCCACTTTAAGACAAGGCATTGAAGAATACAAGGAGGAAATGAATAATTATGTTGAAAAAGGCGAACCTTCGGGGGGGACTTTTGTTGATATTTGTGTAGTTAACTCAACTCTTGATCGTAATAATGATCATTCACCTATTCAAAAGGATGAGTTCGAGATTAGCAACACTAAATTCAGCGAGGAACAATCTTATGTTGACTATGATAGTGATGATGATTATTATGAAAATACATCACCTAAACCAATTCATGGTGACATCCACGAGGAGTGTACAATGGAGTCTTTTTGGGATCAAGATGAATACGAAGAGGAATATGTCGACACTTGTGTAGATTACTCAAGCATTGATCTTAATAATGATCAACAACCTATTCAAAAGGTAGAGCTTGAGGATGATGCAATGAGTGTTCTAAAGAAATTCCTTATGGACAATATTGCATCGCATAAAAGAGTATGTGCCTTACAACAAAAAGGAGGAATATGTTGAGAATGAGACAGTTATGACCAATATTGTGGAAGACCCAATTGAGCTTGCAAATGATTGTAATGATGATGTTTATGTCGATACTTTGGTTAAGGCAAAAACGGACGAAGAATGGTTGCAAGGTTTGATAGAGGACCATGATATAAAAGAGGTGAATAATTCACTTGAATTTTCAAGGATGAAGAGGATTAGTGATACAAGAGATTGTGAAAGGTTTATCTAACCCTTTGCCTATTGTTTCTTCTCCTTTACCTCTTATTGGTTTGAATGTATGTGCTTGAGAATATTGTTGAATGACTTTGTTTCTCGTTTTCCGCCATTAGAGAAACTTGATTCTCATACTATGCAGGTTATGGAACAAGAAACCGTGGGCGTGCAGAACTTCTATATTCTTTATACACTTCCATGTGTGGACAAGAATAAGTGTGGGGAAGCTTTTATCGGTTCATAGCTTCACTTTTGCTTTATGTTACTAATATTTGTGTGAAGCTAGTGTTTGCAAAACAGGTTCTATGGAAGGATCCTCAACTTTTCAGATTATTGGTGTATGGGGAATGAATCTTACAAGAAGCTAAGTGGTTATCGACTTTAAAACAAGCGCTAAGTGGGAGGCAACCCACCGGTTTTGTATCTTTTATCCTTTTGCATTTTATTTTTGTTTCGTTTATTTATTTTTTACTGTTTTCATATCATATTTGCATCCCTATGTTTAATTTCATTGAGTCCGTAATCTATCTTAGAAGAGAATTATGATCGAATACCTTTTTAAATCGAAAATTTCAGACTGCGCGTAGTTTCAGTCCAGAGACCATAAATGTCAGACCGTTTATCAAAACACTGTGAAATTTTGACACTGTGTAGAAAACACGTAGGTGAACAACTTTTGTGAAATGTAGTTTTCCAAATTCCTTACCAATTTGCACAGTTTTTGCGTTTTATCTGCTGTTACGTCAGAATTCAGAACTTTCGGTTTTACACATTGAGGACAATGTGAAGTTTAAGTGTGGGGGAGCATTTATATGTTTGTATAGTTTGTTTTTGACACCATTAGTGGATGGAACCATTTTGAATGCAGGAGTTGAGGAACCAATTAACTAAAAGGGAAGAATAGCTCAGAAATCACAAATTAACATGATAGTTGTAACCATATTTCGGAATATCACCATATCGCATTCTATTTTTATTTTTCCACATTTATCTATTGTTCTCTAAGTGCTTTGGTGGGTCACTAAAAATCGACGTGTTATTACTGCTAGGATGAAATAGAGTGATTGAGTTACAAGAAAATAAAAAAAAAAAAAAAAAAGGACCGATCAATTAGACCAAAACGGAATAAAAAGACACTTGGGAATAGCAGTATGTGTGAAACGTAGTCCCTGTCTCCGTCGCCTAAATAAGCGTGGAATGCAGGATCCAAGGCAACTATCATGTACTTGCTGACAAGAAGCATGCGCTTGGATCCAAAAGATCTAATCATGCCGTCTAAAAAAAAAAAAAAAAAAAAAAAAAAGAGAAATTGGATCCAGTTTGATCCAATCTTATATAAAAGAAAAAAAATTATTATTGTGTTGAATAAAGTCACTTTTGGTTCCCTTGTATATGCCAATTGATTTGATGTAGCATTCAGCACCAGTAGCTCAATCCAATAGGATTAGGTTCATCTTAGCCGAGTGCTGACCTTAGTGAGATATGGGAAACATCGAACACTTGTGAATATTCGCCAACATCTACATCTATATCCATCTTCTTAATCTTTTCATTGTGATTGTGGTTTGTTAGTTTCCGAGTATTGTGGCTTGTTCGACTATCTAATTAGAGTTTATTTACTAATATATGAATTGAATTTGCAAGGTACCTCCTCCGTAGTCATTTGGATTCGTTCATTGATTTGTCACAAATAGACGGAGTTTGAAATATAGGTTTTGTAGGTATATCTCTAGTAAAACTTCACGAGACTATAACTCGTCCACTAGGGACACCTAGGGGTTTAAAGGCTTGTTATTTATGCTAAAAGTGACCGTAGCCTCGACGACACGAGTTGTTGTATTTTATTGTTTTGTTTGATTTGCTCGAGGACTAGCAAAGTCTAAGTGTGGGGAATTTGATAGGTGTAGAATACACCGTATTTAATATCTAGTATTTATGCTTTCTTTGCGATTTTTTCTTGTAAATTATGTGTTTTATGTGTGAATTTGAGTTATTAGGTACTGAGTCGCACGGAGAAAAGATGGAGAAATCACCCGATTGGAGTAAAAAGGACAAAATTGTCATCTCATGGGCGAACATTATCTGGAGCCTAGTCAAGGTTAAGGGGTAATTCCGTTTGGAGGAGGACTAAATAAAGTCAAGCTAAGGTTAAGGGGCTGCCAACAAGGATGACCCTTATCGATGGGACTAGGGGTTGGTGAATCAAGTCCTGAGAGATTCCCTACAACCCTAAATCGAGAGTTGTCTTAGCAGAATCATTTGAAAGCGGACAAGAGAGAGGTTGAGAGAAATCGAGAGACAAAGGGGTTGGTTGATGATTTTCTGAAATCTAGTATGAGTATGGATTTGAAGCAAAGAAGGAATTGATGATCGAATTGAGAATTACACCTGGGTTGACTTGGAAGGAGGGATTGAAGTTCGTGTAATAAGATGAATTAATGGAGGTTGAAGAAAAATGAGATCCAAAGAAGAAATGGGTTCTTGTTGATTTCGAGTTTGAATCAGCTGGAGAATAATTGGAAGTTGGGTTTGTATCAATTTCAAGTCCACTTTGTGTTTGAAACTAGGAAGAGATGTGTTGGATCCGATGGACCGTGTGATTGATTGGTCGAGATGGAGGGCTCAATTTAAACAAGGGATTGAATGGGTTTTGTTCGAATTGATGATAGAGATCATGGTGACGAGATGGTGATGTTAAGGATTTGTGTTGAATTGCTAATCAGTTGAGGTTTGAACAAGACAAGTTTTGTATCTCGAGAAAGAACTGGAAGCCAGGATGGACACAGAGTTTGGGTCAAATCCATTTGGTTTTGAAGTTCAGTCCAAGCTGAGAAAAGACAGGGAAGAGCAAGAGCTCGTTGCCACTGAAACAGATAATGAATGGAGGAGTGATTCGAAATCAATAGCAGATTCCATAATTGCATTACCAGCAAAAGGCCTGGTGACCATTTGTTGAAGGCTGCAATGATCATTGCCACTATTTGTTGTTGTGGATTGCCATGGGTTTGCGGTGGAGCAGAAGGTGCGAGAATCGATTCGAAATGGTGTTGTGTTTGAGTGTTGATGCTGAGATGAGCTCACTGGTGATGGTTTGAATTGGATTTGAGGAATTGATAGTGCAGCTGGAGTTATTGGTGTTGCTGATGCTCGCAGCTCATAGTGGTTCAAGTGATGGAACTCTGACGGTGAATTGAGCACAAGGTGACTGATAGATTGGAGGATGGGATTTGTTTGAGCTTATGATGGGCTGAGTTGCCTGGATAAGTTGTTGATGTGTTGTGCAGCAATGGAAATGAGAACGGCATTGGTAGAATGGGTCGCAGTTCACAGTGGTTGAACCAGAGGGATGAAAGGGTGAAATACTGGTTGATGCTGTTGCTTACGTTGAACAAGAAACTGGTCATGGGCTGAAGGCAGTGAGAATAAGTGCCAGGAAGGTACAGGCTTGAGATAATGGATGTGACAATGGGTTGAACTAATATGAGTTACAGGGAGAAATTGGAGTTGAAATTGGTCTGAGCTTGAGATTTTGGTTTGTTTGATGTTATGGGCTGGCAGTGAAGTGATGTTGGCTAATTCGCAGAAATGAGTGTTACAGGCATGTTACATTGCAGAAAACTCAAGAGCTGAGCAGCAGATGAGATTGCAGTGGATTTGGGATAGGAATGGTGGAGTGCAGGGTAGATGGTTTGTTTGAATTGCTGGCACAGGTCTGTGGCAAGTATTGCAAGTAGTCTTTTGTTGGAAGAGTCGGGGTTGTCTTTGATGCTATGGGTTACAATGGTGAATGATTGTGGCAAAGTCGTTGAGGCTATTGTATATTGTTGCCGCATGATTGGCTAAGCAAGGAGTTGAGAGCAATTAACTCATACAAAGGTTTGCGTGTCCGATGCGATGTGGTGGAGTCTTTGTGATGATTTAAAGTCCGAAATTTGGATGGAATTGTGGTAGGAAATAGCGGTGGTTGTCTTGCTCTCGACATGGAAAATGTGAGATGAGAGCCGAGTTTATGAATTGCGATTCTGTAATGTTGCAGTCTTTGTTGTGGTGTTGAATGCAAATGCATGGATGAATGGAGCAGGTGCTTGTGATGTGTGTGGTGGTTGTGGCACGATAGCAATGGCCGGAGCCGAAAGTGTGATCTTTGGTGGAAATGCGGTAGTGGAGTGGCTTATAGAGCGACTGGAATTGATTGAGTTGCAGAATTTAATGAAAATGATATGAACGACCATCTTGGTTGAACATGAACCGATGAAGCACCATCTTAGTGCGTCATGATTCTCGCCTCGTGCAACTATGGCTTTGTCAATGCCATTCACTGTTTCACTGATCCAGGCGACTTGTGTCTAACTCGTACTCGATCGGACTCGACCCGATCCGACTCAGAGCTGACCCGATCTGACTCAGAGTTGACTCGCCGATTTGACTCGTTGACCGGTGACCGGGTTGACTTGCCGGTCACCTGAACTGCTTTCCGGCGACTATTAGGCCAAATTCCGACCACAATCCCAGACTTAAACGACCGTTTTGGGGCGTATTTTCTACACGGGTTTCTCTCACTTGTGGGCCGGGTGAATTTCCAACTAATGGACTTTGAAGACAAAACCTAATTTTGGAAGGAGTGAAGCATATAAATAGAAAAGTCTTTCTCAAACCTAGATATCTCCATTAGGGAGAACTCATACTTTTGGTTCTAGGGTTTAGAAACATGATAGGTTTTCTCCTTCTTCTTGCTATGAACTCCTATGCCATGAGTAACTAAGTTTTTATTATTGGTTGAAGATGTAGTTGGATTTTGCAACCAAGTTATGATTTTTATGAATTAGTTTTCTCTCAATATTATCGTTTTGATTTCTACGGGTTATAATAATTGCATGATTGATGGATTGCAATATGATTGAATGTTTGTTTAGTCGAGTCTAGAATTGATTGAACTCACATCCATATCTATAGCTATTTTAGGGTTTTCATCGAGCGATAACCTTGAATACTAGTAGCATGATATGATTAGGGTTTGTAGTGATACATCCTCGTAGTCATATGTAGAAATTGACCTTTGTTCGAATTGTTTTGCGCAATGTATTACAATTGCATTGATTAGCCTATTTCGAAACTTAATGCTCCTAGGAATTGAACTTGATTAGCGCAAGGCGTTAGGTTATTCTTTAGGTAGAATTCACATACGCATCTCTAATGTGTGTGTCGATAACTTTGGAAATTTACGGAGTATTCTTGCAATAAGGTATTCTATGGCTTTTGATGATAGCGAGATTAAATACGAATTCTATTCATACATTCATAAACTTGTTTGCAATTGAAGATGAAACCTTTATCCAATATTTCACATTCTCGATTTGCGTACTTTATTTGCTTTTTTGTTTATTTTTATTTACACAATCAGAAATTCTTAGGGTGTTTTATATAGGAAACCATAACAATTTGACAACCTAGACCTCTCCGTGGGATCGATCCTTTCTTGCCCTTGCTATATTTATATTTTGAGTAGTAAGAAAGTGTAATTATATTTGTGTCGCTTTTGCACGGCGATCGAAACCACGTGCTTATACGTGCCGCGTGTTGTCTTTGTCTTCTTGTGCCAATTAGTCAAACCCAAAGACGTCCCATTTAACAAACGTGTTGTCCGTGTCCGGGCTAAGTCACGCGTCCGGGCTGGGCTGTGCTCAAATTTTAGCGTCTTTGTCTTTGGTCAGAAATTTGCTCGTCTTGGGCATGCCCAATTTACACCTCTACTTGTACATTCCTCTATTCTAATATTTCTTCTCTTCGATAAAAAAAATATACACCAAAAAGCCACATAGGCATACGATTGCAAAGAATCCCACCAAAAGCCTCTCCCCGCGGTGAAACGATTATTGGGATTAAATAATAACTAAGATAAGATTGAAACTTTTATTTCCTTGACGATCGGACAACAAGGTAAATATCATTTTAAGCTAATAGGGATAGCTCGAAGACCATTCGCCTTCGCTAATGTAAACCCAAATTCTTCCTCCATATCTAAGTCTTTCGGTTTCAACCCATTTTCTAGTTTCCGATCAAATAAGCGTATAAACAAACCAACAATTAAATGTACCATTTTATGTGCTAATGGTAAACCAGGACAAATCCTGCGTCCCGATCCAAATGGAATCAACTCAAAATCATGACCTTTATAATCAATTCTTGAATCGAAAATCTTTCGTGGTTGAAACAACTTGGGTCATTCCATATGGCGGAGATCTCGACCTATTGCCCAGACATTGACTAATATTTGGGCATCTTTAGGGACAACAAAATCATGAATTTTAATGCCCTTCTCTCGCTTTGTGAGGAAGTAAGAATGGAGCAGGGCGGGTGAAGTCGTAGTGTTTCCTTTACAATAGCTTGCAAGTAAGGGAGTCGAACGATATCTTGTTCTTTTACGGGCCGATCATTGCCAATGATCTCTAAGAGTTCTTGTCGGGCTTTTCTCATCTTACATGGGTTGTGCGGGAGCTCGGCCATTACCCATTCTACCGTGGACGAGATAGTATCGGTACCAACAATAAATAAAGGGGAAATTAGGCTAAGGCCCCACCCATGGATAACCCATAATATGAGGCCCCTAGTTAAAAGAGTTTTAAAACCAGTCCCGAATTAAAAATAAATTTTAATAGAGGTCGAAATGACCGAGAATAACCTTTCGTATTTATATGACCAGACCTACCTTTTTCCTCACAACCACCACATTCGTCGGTTTTAGAGAGAGAGAGAGTTGCGAGAGAGAAAAAAATTTCAGATCCAAAAACCCTAGAAAGAAGAAGAAGACGAAGAAAGAAGAAGAAAGAGAAGAAAGAGAGGTTTGAATCTATCTTCGATCTTCTCCTTTTCATCTAATTTAGTTTTGGAAACAGTTTCAAATTCAAAACCTAAACACTAATCAGTTTCAGATTCAGAAACTAAATCTCAGTAGTTTTCGATCTGTTTTTTGATTTATTCGTTGTTTGATTCAGTCCTTTTTTGATAAAAGAAGAAGACGAAGAAAGAAGAAGAAGAAGAAGAAAGAAGAAGAAGAAGAAAGAAGAAGAAGATGAACAAAGGTTTTGAATCTGTTTTCAAAACCCTAGAAACAAGAAGTTGAACTAAAATCGATTTAATTACTACATCAATTGTAAGTTGATTGAAGTTTTGATTTCATTTATCTCTTGAAATAGAGCATGTGTAACTTTAAGTTACACATTCAAAACATTGAAAATGATATAGCTCTGTGTAAATGAAAACATTTCTTTGTTGCGGTGTATGTTTTGTGATGATAAAATGTAAATGAAAACATTGAAAATGATATAGCTGTGTAACTTTAGAAATAGAGCATGTGTAACTTTAAGTTACACATTCAAAATCTAACCACCGACCGTATTGTGGTTTGTATATTGAGTGTGTAAATTGGAGTTACACATACAAAATATAACCTACGATTGTATTGTGTTTGTAAATAATAGTCCTTCCATGAAGAATGTAAGTAGTTGTTCATTTTTAATATGCTTCTTTAACTTGATAGAGGTACCCAATTAGTTGACACTAAGGTCTTTGAACCTTTTTAGGTTCATATTTTAGTTGTTCGATTTTAATATGCTTGTTTAACTTGATTACACTTGATTATTGTTGAGTAAACTAATCATATGGATGTGTAATCCCTAGTTACACATGCTATATGCATGTGAAACTTCGGTTACACTAGTTAGATGCATGTGTAATCGTATGTTACACTAGGTATCCATGCCATATTCATGTGTAACATGAAGTTACACATGCTAGCTATCCAAGCCAGTCAATCACACATGATATATTCTTCTTGAAATTTTATTAAAAATTTTAACATCATAACTATTGATTGACAGTTTTGCTTCAACACGGTTTGAGGACTCCGTGGTGATAAGCGCTACAACACCGCAAACACATCCCGAAAAATGCCCGGACCTACAAAGTTGGTGCAGTGGGGAGCTAACCCTACCGATAGGACGGATGTTGCAATGAGTGAAATGCTAGATGAGATTGTCATCAACATTAACAAAATTGAACTGGACTGCGGTGATGGAGAATGCGAGAACCTAGCTCAAGTGGTAACCAATCTTCCGTTTTATTTTTCCTTTATGTTTTGTTTGTAATGGAAGTGTAACTTCAAGTTACACATTGTAAAAGGCATGTGTAGCTTGAGGTTACATATAGTACATTATTATTTTGGCTTGTTTTGTTTGTAATGGAAGTGTCACTTCAAGTTACACATTGTAAAAAGGTTGGTCGATGATGGATTTGAACAAACATATTGTAAAAACTTCCTTCATCGATATAGATCTCCTCACTTGAGGTTACGTAAGTACTTCGATACATTTGAAATCTTATTGCATTTATAATGTGTAGTGTGTGTTGTAAGATTATGATAACATATTCAAGAGTTTTTTTTTATGTCGAAAATGCTTATAATGTGTAATCTGAAGTTACACAACCATTTATAATGTGTAATCCTGAAGTTACACATTCTTATTTTTCCAAATGTAAAACCCAAGGCCCTATGTGTAACTTCATTTTTACATAATCACTTGTTCATTTGTAAACTTTTGATTAAAAATGTGAGTTTTACATTCCAAATTGTTTTTGCAGATCACGTACGTGAAGGATGACGGAGAATTCAAAAGATTTTGGATTCCAAAGATTGGGAAGGAGTATGTCAAGTACAAGAACGATGCGGTCGGACTTTTCGCCCCAATGTGCAACAACAACACACACTTCAGACTCTTTGGAGTATGAGTTGAAGAGCTTTAATGCTTGGTCCTACATGAACTCATCAAACGTTAAGGAACTCAGAGGAACACCTTCTTCAAGCCAAGAAATATGCATTTTCAATTTAGACTTGGAAAATATGTTGTTAGAAACTCTTAAATTTCATCGTTAGTAGATTTTTGCAGTTCTTGGTTTTGAAAATATTTTTGGATTGAAATTCTTTGAATTAAAAACTTTATCTTGTTAGAACTTTTCTTTGCTTTGTGTGTACAGTTAAGTAACTACACATCTTAACTTGATGCTTTAGGTGTAACTCGAGTTTACATATGCATTTATCATGTGTAACCTAATATTACACATGCATTCACAAATAGTGTAACTTCCGGTTACACATCCATATATTTGAGTGTAGATGAAGTTACACAAGTCATTGATCGGACTTGCCCAATAAATCAAAATAAAATAAAGATACACAAACATTTATCATGTGTAAGCTAATGTTACACATGCATTCACAAAGTTGATGTAACTTCCTGGTTACACATCTGATCAAGTTACACAAGCATTTTGACCAGCGATCGAAATACACAATAAATCAAAAATAGAATAAAATGCATTTCAACCGTTAATGACAAAATATAAAATCGAATGAATAGATCCTTGTACATAATCAACGTTGCGAAAAATAAAAACGTTTTGGTCCATGCGAACCAAAATGAAGAAAACTAAAAACAAACAATCCAAGACAAATAACTATCCACACATCAAATCATTACTTGCAAAAATGAACTTTGGTAGGCTCAACTTCCGAGGATTCCTGCAACCTGCCTTGTTGTGACCTGTTTCCTTGCAATTGCTGCAATGAACTTTCCTCTTCACCTTCTTCTCACGTTTACTTATAATCCTTTTCCCTGGTGGTCTACCTGGTTGCTTCTTCATGGTAGGAGGTTGACGGTGTCGTGCTGGATGATATTCAACGTGCTGTTGTAGTTGGGAATCGGCTGTATGGCATGCATATAAGTCTTCCTAAAATAGTCGCTTGTAAAATACGATGAAATGAAATCAATAGCCTCACGTTTAATCTTCTGTATGGCTGCAAGAGCATGAGCACAAGGAAAACCATATACGCGCCACCTGGAAGAAAACAAAAACAAATCAAATATTAGTTAGTTGCACATACAAATCATAAAACATTCAAAATTAGCTAGCTACAGGTGCATGTACAGGATGTGTATCTTTAAGTTACACTTGAAAAATAGATGTGTAACTAGTATTTACACATGCATATATCTAATGTAAAGGTGGATATACACATTCTAAAAAAAAGAACATACAGAGAGAAGAAAAAGCATAAGAAACCAAACCTTTGATAGATGCAAGTCTCGTGTTCGAGGTCCACCAATAACAAACACACAATAACAATATGAAAATTTTAAACGAACGCAATTCACTCGGGGGCGTTGCCGTTGCCCCCTCGTGAGAAGTATATTCTATGCGACAAGCTAAAAATCAAAGGAGCAATCAACATACTCAACAAAAAGGAAAACAAGAGATACAATGTGTCTTAAAAGATGCAACTGCTATAACTATTTACAAATACACAAGCTACAGGACATATATGTGTAACTTCAAGTTACACATTCTACTGTGTAACCTTAAATTACACATTTCAAAAAAAAAAACAGCATCTCTACCTAAAATTGTAGTTGATCTTCTGAAACAATGTTGTTTCATCATCGTCTTCTCAATATCAACAACAAATTCTCAACAAATGCTAACTATATTCCCAGATCGGACATGCAAAATTGAAAAAATTGAAAACAAAATTGAAATCAAACAAACAACAAAATTCATACCTAGATTGTTTCTCTTCTTCTTCAGAAACAAATGTTGGTTATACTTCATCTTCTAATAATCAAATCGAAATCCAAAAATCAGTAAGATAAAAATAATAAAATATGAAAAAAAAAATTAAGAAAAATTAAGAAAAATCAAATCAATAAGCTCAACCAACATCAGATTCGTACCTATATTTGAGCTTCCTCTATTCCAACCTGTCTTCAACCTCTTCTCGCATTCAACAAAATTAAAAAAATTAAAAAAACGGAAATCGGTAGAAGATCGAAAACAAAAATCGATCAAAAAACTATTGAATCAAACGTATTTGATAGAAAAGAAAAAGATAAAACAAAACAAACCTATTTGTTGTTCATCAATGCATCTTCGTAAAACTCGAGATCCGAAAACCGGTGAATTAAGATGAACAAAATTGAGAGGAAATTAACGAATTGTTGTTTTTCTTCGTTTTCTTCACTATCAAACTAACTTCAATGAAAAGATTCGTCCCACAAAAAATCTCCAATGTTGTTTCGAACGAGAGCGAAAGAAGAGAGAGTTAGAAAAAAATTTGATTTGATTTTCGGTTTCGTTAGGTATAAAACGTCCTAACGAATTGTTAGGTATAAATAGTCTATAAATACCGGAGGTTATTTTGGGTATTT
Source organism: Papaver armeniacum (assembly GCA_023531295.1). Taxonomy (NCBI): domain Eukaryota; kingdom Viridiplantae; phylum Streptophyta; class Magnoliopsida; order Ranunculales; family Papaveraceae; genus Papaver; species Papaver armeniacum. The sequence continues at coordinate 22,101 of JAJJWW010001419.1, forward strand.
TCTCGATTTATTAAAAATATTGATGACGTCGCAATCCGGGAATTTTTAAAAACTAGCCCCAAAAATAAAAGTTCTGGGCCTAGAAATATGAAAATTTGAAAGTATGGAGTTGAGGGTGGAAGATCCATTTTGTGGGGCTTGTAAATGTTGAACCCATATAGTAGGGGGATTCTAGCATTTTTCACATAAATAAATCCTGACACATAAACCATTTTATGTTATATCGGCACAACAATAAATAAAAAATGCTTCAACAAAACAAAGAAAGAAAAAAAAAAACTTAATTCATAGGAGCAACTGCAGTGGTGCGACTATAACCAAAGACCAAAGAGGGAAAAAAAGACCAAAATTTGGGTTTAGTCTGGGGTGTGACGCTACGGGCGGAAGACTAAATTTGGTGGAGCGTGGATTATACGTTCGCCTAGTGTGGGGCGTGAAGTATACGTTCGCCTGGTGGTGGGGCGTGAATTATACGTTCGCCTGGTGTGGGGTGATTTGGAAATTTTAAAAAAATTAAAAAAAAAAAAAAAAAAAAAACAATGGGGCGGTGGTATAAACCACGCCCCATTTCAAAAAGTTTAAAAAGATTGATGGGGCGGAGGTATTAACCCCGCCCCATTAAAAATAAAAAAAAAAAGAAAAAAAAAAGGAAGGGGCGGAGGTATAAACCACGCCTGGTGTGGGGCGTTGAGTATACGTTCGCCTGGTGTGGGGCGTACATTATATACCCGCTTGGTGGTGGGGCGGGGATTATATCAACGCCCGACTATATTTGGGTTTAGTCTTTGGCCCCCGACCAAATATAGTCGCCCATCGTTGATTTAGTCTGGGATTTGATCGATGGTCCGTCCGCTACGCTCTCGGGTTCGTAGGACCAAATAAACGGCCACGCCCACTGCAGTTGCTCTAAGCCATTTTTTATTGGAGGGAAATATGACTTTTGTCTAGCTTATTCGACTCTGAGCCGATATAAGATGGGTTTAATTCCCCTATGCATGCGGCCATATGGGAAATCAAAATTAACTATGAGAAACACTTATTCTTAAATCCACCTGTGTTCCTTCTAGTATATATGGTTTTCCACCCCTAGGACGTCATTAATCAAACAACAAATGAACATAAAACATACCTTAAGTAAAGCTTTGATTTCATGACGTTGAAGCTCAGTATCATTTTCAGGAGATGGATCAAGAATTCTATCAAGCAAGTCACCAGAATTACTACTTTTCCCCTCTCCAGACTGCAACAATAACAATTTCTGATCTATTATCTTATCAAATATGTCTTCCAGTATTCGAACATTATCCCTCATACGACGTCTAATACCTTGCACATCCAAAAATCTAAGAATTGGAAAATAATCAGAAAGATTTGGTTTCACAGCTTCCAAAATAACTCCTTTAACAGCTGTTTTAAACGTTGAAATAGAATTTGAATCAAAATTAGCTAAATCAATTGAAAAAACTATATTTGATATCAAATTAAGAATAGTAAGAAAAGTTGCTTGACCAATATCAACGGCAGAACCAATGATTGCACTTTGATGAACGTGAGAAATAAGGTCATTTAGCTTTTGTTGTCTTAGGTCCTCACTTGCATCAAGTCTTTGAGTATTGAAAATGTGTGAATTTGTTAGTTTTCTAAGATTTCTCCATTTAGAACATATTGGTAACCAGATCATTGAAGATTTATGGTCATCATATGCTGCAACTGCGTCAAAAACGGTACGGCTAGAAAACGACCGGTCATGTTTTTGAAGAATTTCTTTTGCCATTGTTGATGAGGAAATAACAACTGTTGTTGAAGAACTAAGTTTGATTGACATTAACGGTCCGTAAGCTTTAGAAAGCCGAGCCAATGATTCGTGAGGTTTTCTTCCGAGGTTGAATAGATTTCCGATGATTGGTAAAGGAACCGGACCAGGTGGGAGATTTGTACCGGAAGATTTGGCAATCCATGTCCACATTTTTAAAAATGTCCATGAAACCAAAATCCACACAAGAAGATGCAATAAATCCATTTCTTTGTCTACCTCTCAAACCTGAGTTCTCCAAGACTACAGACTAAAAAAGCACTATAATAACCTGAAGAGCACTAATTAACATATAAATAGGAGCCAGACGAAGATATTTTTAGTAGTGGTCCAGATAAAAAACTAACTTCATCTAAAGAAGTATAGAGATAGGTGGTCAAAAATGTACTCCCTACGTCTCTAAAAAAATAGGCACGTTTTACACACAAACCTGCCTATTATTTTAAAACGGTGGTAGTACTATTTTGGTTTTTTCTTCCGATTCTTCGTTTGGCCAAATTAAAAGAATTCTAGACCAAAATGACAAGGTATACCATATACGTATACGATGTTAAATGTGGACCTATACCCCATATACAACCATAAATTAAGACCTGTATCCCCTTTATAAATCTTGGATTTATCTTCATTAAAGTTTTTATTTGTTAATGTTGACGCTCTTTGACAAAATGCAGAGTTGTTGAATTTTTAATGAAATATGAGTCCACAGTGTTTGTACTTCGTCGGTTGCGTACGGTGCACCTTTTTTATTTTTCTCATTTTCGGATTATATTGCACTTATATTCTATCTTAGTCATTTCTTCCAAGTCAATCACAAGGTTGCTTAAGAGCCTCTCCTTCTCTCCCACGGTAATTAACCATGTCATGTCCCTAGTTAGCGATTCGGCGAATCATTCGCGAATTTTTACGAACTGGTCGTTCCCGATCTGTACGCCCGTCCTATTGTAAATGCGAACCCTATTCGTGAATTATATGAGCCTCCCGGAGCTTATTCGGGAGTTTTCCGACTCACGGAGGATTCGAACCCGAACAACCCAACTCCTTGTAATTGCCCCTTCTCCACTGAACCAACGGCCTGCTGGTGTTGATAGTACCTATATTAATAGATATAATATTTGTAGTACAAACAGATCATATTCCCCCAAATTTCTTCGTATACATATGTTTTTTTTTACAATTACTACATGCCGAATTTTGCATTCCGAATTCATATCTCCAAAACGAATTATACACGTGCGCATATCGTTCCGTATTATTTCCGAATCACGAACCGTTGACCGACTTCTTGACCGAATTTCACTTTCACAAATCCGTATAATACCCGCACGTATCCCATACCCCGAATTGCTAACTAGGGTCATGTCATATGTTGTGTCACAAAAGATACAATTACATGAGAGAGAGTGCTCTCAAATAGTGTTTTCTTCTCCAAGAAGAATTTTATGCTTCTTGGGGGCTGTTTGAGTTTGGGTTTGAGTTTTTCTACGCGATTGTTTGGATTTCTAAGGATCAATCATGACACCAAAACATCCGATTTGCGACGGATATATGCGTTGCAATGAATTTCACCAACGCGTATATCTGTTGGAAATATGGCGTAGCAAATTTGTGTGCAACGCGAAAATCCGTTGGTCAAATTAATTTGTGCAACGCATATAAACGTTGGTCAACCGGTTTACCAACGTTTGTTGAGCAACGGATTCTTTAATTTGTGCAACGGTTACAATAATTTAGGCAACGTATTACTCTAATTTGAGCAACACTTATATACGTTGCAACCCATATACAGGTAACAAAAAATCGGATTCCGACGATAATTCTGGGTAAAAAAAAAATTCCGACGGTAATTTTTAACTGAATAAAATATTACAACTAAAAAAATTCCAGGAAAATTATGCAAGTAAAATAACAAGAAACTGAATAAAATATTACAACTAACACCTCATTTCCCCTATACCCATGAAAGAACAGAAGAGAACTAGCTTGAAAATGTTGGGTATGTTTGATGTTTCAAAACATATAGTAGGACAGCAAAAAGAAGATTTTACAAGCAACTACATAAAACATTGTAAGTGTTCACTCACCACTCTTGCAAGATCCCTAACAGTATCAAAAACACCATTTACAATACCATTACTTCCGCTCAACTTAGTGCTCTCATGAAGCTTTTCCACTGGTGCCTCAAGAAATTTAAGAGCGAACAGTATGAGATAGTTCACTAGTTAAGCTGATGTATAGACAAAACATTAAGTGAACCTTGGGAACATGAGCAATATATGGAAGTATAATTCATTCACAAATTCGAATTAAGCAACCCAATAATTTCACACTTTCTTATCTACATTTCATATGCATTGCTGACATTTGACCTTTGTTCTATATATTTCAACAATCGCGATAGTGGAATAGGTATATCACCAGAATTGGAATTACAATGGTGTCCATAACTATTTCAGCATAACAATAATTGAATAGGTATGTCACCAGAAAATCAAGTCCAAAGAAAAATACCTTTAATACTTCTCATCGCATAGACCAATCCAACTCACCATTCGACAACTTTAATAGCAATCCAAGCAAAAGTGGTACTCGTTATATGGCTCAATCTCATAGCTGTGAAAAAAAGACTAAAAAATATAGGCACAAATGGAGATTTTGACATCTCGCCGCTGTGAAAACACCTCATTCACACTATAACCATAACAATCCAATGCCAAATAATAGGATATTATATTGGCCGTATGATCAAACCAAACTGACAAGCAAGTAACTAGTGATGTCAAGTTAGTTGTGGGACGAAAAGGATCCCCCGACAAAGAGAAATATAATGAAAAAAGAATTTTCCCGTGTCCCAATTACTCCATAAGAACAACGGAGTATGTTTTAATGCTTTTGCATAAGAACAGGCTTATCTTCTATACTGCACAACAAGGCCAGCCATAAAGAATTTCTTCAAAGCAAAACTCCTGCAAATCAGGATTGACGATAACAGTCAGATACGTTTCTTCAAGATATTAGACCATAAACAAATCGAGAAGAGTAACGAAGGACAATCAATATAGACTAGTATGTCATCGCAATCTCCACATGTGAATGAATTTGAAATGAAGAGAGCATTTTAATCATTTTTTAATAGAAATGAAAGTGGTACTAAGTATCTATTTTTTGTTGCCATGAAAGGAGAGAATGTTGGAATATTTTGTTCCCTGACATTGTAAAGAACCTTGTTTCCGGCGACCTTGTTATGAAGGCTGGATTCAAGACGACCTATGAGTCTAATAAGTTTGTAATGTCCAAAAATGGTGTGTTTGTTGGACAAGGATATGCTTGTAATGGGATGATTAAGCTTAATTTAATAAATAATGGTTCTGCTTATATTGTTGACTCTGTTAATTTATGGCATGCTAGGTTTGGTCATGTGAATTATGGTTCCCTTAGGAACATGAAACGATTAGGTTTGATTTCTGATTGCAATTTTGATCATGCTTCAAAATGTGAAATATGTGTGCAAGCAAAGATAACTAGAATTTCCCATAAGTCTGTAGTACGAAATTCTTCCTTACTTGAATTAGTACACAGTGATGTGGGTGATTTGCATGGATTACGCCACTCGTGGTGGAAATAAGTATTATGTCACTTTTATAGAGGATAGTACTAGATATGCTTATACATATTTGATGAAATCTAAGGATGATGTCTTTGACATGTTCAAAATATACAAAGCGAGAAGTAGAGACACAATTAGGACCGAAAATTAAGATTTTACGTTCGATCGTGGTGGTGAATATTTTCCTAATGAATTTAAATTCTTTTGTCAAGAGCATGGTTTAATTCATCAATTTCTGCACCTTATACACCTCAACAAAATGGTATGGCTGAAAGGAAAAATAGAACTTTGATTGATATGGTTAATTGCATGCTTATAAGTTCTAGTTTGCCTAATTCTTTGTGGGGTGAAGCTATGTTGTCTGCATGTTATATTTTGAATAGAGTTCCTTTGAAAAAGAAGAATGTTTCTCCTTATGAATTGTGGTTTAAGAGGAAACCAAACTTGAAGAGACTTAAAGTCTGGGGTTGCTTGGCATATGTTCGAAAGCCCGATCCTAAAAGACCAAAAGCGGGAAGCAGGGCTTATAAATGTGCTTTTGTGGGATACTCTCTTAATAGTATCACCTACGGATTTTTAATCCTTGACACTTTTGAGATTATAGAATCAGTAGATGTTGAATTCTTTGAGAACTTAAATAGGAACAGGTTCTCAAATGCAACCCATGGAGAACACATTGTTACCTAGTCTAGAATCAAGAGACTAATGAGAATGATGATCATTCTCTTTTTCTACTCGAGACATGGAGGATACTTCGAACCCATAGAAGATATCGAACCTAGAAGGAGTAAGAGAGCAAGAATAGAGAAAAGTTTTGGTCCGGACTTTATAACATATCTTGTAGAAGGTAATAAGAATAGAATTCTTAGTGTTACCAAATATGTTACGCATGTTGATGATGACCCTAAAACTTATCTTTGAGGCTATGAGTTCCAAATATGCTAGTTTTTGGAAAGAGTCTATCAATGATGAAAAGAATTCTCTTTTGACCAACGGTACTTGGATATATTGTGATTTACCTCGGGCGTAAAGCCTATTGGATGTAAATGGATTTTCAAGAGAAAGATGAATGCCGATGGTTCCATTGATAAGTTCAAAGCCAGATTAGTTGCTAAGGGTTATAAGCAAATACATGGAATTGATTACTTTGATACATATGCTCTCGTTGCTCGCATCTCATCTATTCGTTGTTTAATAGCACTTGCTTCTATTCACAAGTTAATTATTCATCAAATGGATGTCAAACCGCCTTCCTAAATGGAGATTTGGAAGAAGAAATATATATGGAACAACTTTGAAGGTTTCATATTGCCAGTGCCAAGAAAAGAAGGTTTGCAAGTTAGTAAAATCTCTTTATGGCTTGAAGCAAGCTCCCATGCAATGGCATGAGAAGTTTGACAAAGTGATTTTGTCATATGGTTTTGTGGTGAATGATGCGGATAAATGTATCTATAGTAAGCATGATAGTTCGGATGTGTAATTCTCATTTATATGTTGATGATATGCTTATTTTGGATCGACATATCTGTTGTGGAAGAAACAAAGAAGTTTCTTAGCTCTAACTTTGATATGAAGGATTTAGGAGAGGCTGATGTAATCTTGGGAATTAAGATCCTAAGAAAGGGTAATGAGTTGGCTTTAACCCAATCTCATTATATTGAGAAATTTCTCAAGAAGTATGGTCACTTTGATGACAATCCAAGACCTACTCCTTTAGACCATACTATCAAGTTAAAGAAGAACATAGGACGTACTCATGCACAACTTGAGTATTCGGTGTCATTGGAAGTCTTATGTATGCTATGCATTGCACAAGACCAGGACATAGCCCAAGCCGTGGGGGTGTTATGTCGTTTCTCAAGTAATCCAGGATATGAACACTGGAAGCAGTTTCAAGAGTTATGGCTTACTTGAAAGGTACAATGAATTTTGGCTTGCATTACCAAGGCTATCTGCTGCACAGACCGGAAGGGTACAAGCGATGCTAACTGGAACGATGTAGAGGCCAAGTCCAAATCAACGTCCTGGATGGATCTTTACATTAGGGGGTCTTCTTTTGTGTCTTGGAGTTCCAAGAAGCGGACTTGTATTTTCGATTCAACAATGTTGTCGAATTAATAGCCTTAACCGGATGCATGTAAGGAGGCGAGAATGGCTTAGGAACCTACTTATGGAAATTCCATTTTGGAAGAAGCCAACTCCGATGGGTCTTGATTAATTGTGATAATCAAGCTACTATCTATAATGTCTCAAATAAGACTTATAATGGAAAGTCAAGACATGCAAGTCTTAGACATCAAATGGTTAGGCAACTACTCAAGAGGGAGTGGCTACGGTTAACTTTATTGAATCAAAGAGGAATTTGGCAGACCCATTTACGAAGAGTCTACCAAGTTCGGTGGTTTCAATAAAAAGTAAAGAAATGGGACTAAGGTCTCGTGAAAGAAGTTTGATCTCCATATAGCGTAAAACCCAACCTATGTTTTGAAAAATATAAACAAGGTTCAATGTGGTACCAACAAGTTATGGATGTAGATTATGGAGCACTAATATAAAACTTCCCATTTCTAATTAGTCTTTGGGTTCTCGTAAGAAAATAGGATGGATGTAAATCCTTAATGAGTCTCGTGATTAGTAAAAGGTGTATCGCAAAACACCTTCGAGACTTACCTATATGAGTATGGAAATCAGTAGTTTCCTAAGAGAAGAAGACCGTTCTCTAAAGAAGACTCATGAAAAAGGATATAAGCACAAGGCCATTAACGTGTTGGCTAGCGTAACACATGTTTTATGAAATCAATATGTGTGGAGACTCGGTTTTATCATAAGGGATACTTGGTTCAAGATCGGTTTCACCATAGAATCTCGATAAGGCTTTGAGTTTCTTACACTAAGTGAAGGTTCAAATCCAAAAGATACCTATCATTTATGTGTTGATTTCAACGATGATGCTTAGTCTCAATTGTGCTTGAACTACGATGGCTTGATCCCACTTTGGCACGTAGGCGATCACTTCGGTGATGCGGTCACTCGATTTAAAAGTTTTTAACTTTGTTTTATGGTTTTTGAAAATAGGGGAGAATGTTGGAATATTTTCAACTGTGCTATTCATAGTCACAGGGCGTAGCCCCGGTGTCGTGGTCGATGAAGGGTAAATGTTTCTACTGCTACAAACGTATCGAGAATATTCAAAACCAACAGACACCATTGATGTCTCATGATGAAGAGACCCATCGTTTTCGTGCGAGAGAAACCTCGTTGGTGAAAAGATGCGAAAAACCCTATAAATGGCTTCTCCCATAACTCGTTAACATCATCGAAAAAAGCCTTCTCTTTTTCTCTCTTTTCTAAAGCATCATCAAGTTCTTTATTCACATGTGTTCTTGATTGAATCAAGGGGTACAAACCTTGAATTCAATTTCCGTTGTAGGGCTTTCATTGTATCCCGAAGGCATTATTTCACATACCCGTTGTAATCGCCAATTTATTGGGAGGGTAGAAATAATTGTCTAAAAGAAATCGTATGAGCCTTGAAAGATTTTGAGTACAACAATTTCTTTTGTGTTTTTTCATCCTCTGCTTTTGAACCCATATTCCAACAGAATAGGTTAAGTAGCTGTTTTGTAGGTGAAATGGTTTCTCACGATTTCGATAATTTTGGGTGTACGGGTGAGAAACAATTTAAACCCTAAACAATGTACTGCAAGGGAGTACTTTAGATTCGAGAGATCAATCTGTACAAGTCCGGCCTAAACCAAGAAATGGCCGTTCCAGACAGCGGCGGAGCCAGGATTTAAATGTTGGAGGAGCCATATAAAATTCGGCTTACACCCAAAAAAGAGTTTGATAATAAGATTTTTTTTGTATTGTACTCGCAAAATTAAACACCAATCTTATTAATTCTTGTGCAATCTCACAATGAGTATTCATGTATATTTCACTATGTGTTCGAACATTTCCATGAAACCGTGTTCCAAATTTTATTCGTTGTTGTTGGTCTATACACCGTAGTTGGTGTAAATGACTTTATGTATAAGTTTGTGAATTATAAGATTTATATTACGAGGCTTAATAAGTCCTCGATCAAATGAGCTTCAATCAAAGATATTAAGGGACTAGTAGTGTAATGAGATTCAATCAAAGATATAAAAGGATTAGTAGTGTTCTTGATAAAGATAAGGCTCTTTTGGGTTCTCCAAGATCTGTTTAAAGATGCATGCTTATAGAATATTTTATCCGTTTAAATTTGGTTATGAGAGTTTGAATTTTAATCAATTAGGAAACTACCTTACGTGTATAGTGCTAGATCGAAGGGAAGGTTGACAAATTTGAGAAAAATTAACAACATTTTACTATTATTTGGAACCAAAATATCTTTCTAAAATTTCTTGGAGGGGTTAATGCATAAAATATAGGATAAAATAAAGCTATATAACTATAGAATTGCCAAAATCTTGGGGTGGCCATGGCCACCTACAAGTTGCATGTGGCTCCGCCCCGGTTCCAGACTTGCTTCGGTCACAAAGTGAAGGAGAATGGGTTGGTTTTGGAGAGGGAAGCAAGGAAGGTAATGAGACCAGAATAGTTGATTACGGATAGAGTAGTTGTGTTACTACGACTTGTATTTAAAAGTGGGAAGGCTAACAAATGGTAAGCTAGCAAGTATTTTCCGAGTGTTGTGTATTCCCGAATGAACTTGTTGTTATGGAAATAGGTAAGACCTATTTATACAAGTCGAAGTGAAACGCATCCTGGTCTCATCAAGGAATGGAAAAATGGATAAGTAAATGGGAGGAGGTGGTAATCGTATGCATGGAATTTGATGTTCCATAAAATCGTTAACGCATGGAATTGATGTTCCATAAAAACATTAACGTATGGAATTGATGTCCCATGAACGTTTCACTTTTAACTCCCTGGATTTACTAATCGCCTCACCCTTATGACACTTCCTTATGACGGGGGTAGTGTACGTCGCACGCTGTAAACCGCCAAACAAATACCCAAAGTGGATCCCCCAGTTGTGATATGTGTTGATGTCTCGAATGTTTTTGTGGAAAACATGTAGCATAGGGTTGTTGCCTGGCAAGTCAAGCCCGGGAGACTTGGTAGCTTGGTGACCTTCGACGGTCGAGATTTTGTATCTTAAGAGGAATGGTAGCCGTTTGATCTTTGCACGCTTTCATTCGTTGGTGGCCGCATAGGGAAGGCCAGCATGGTGGCGCGACTAGGTTAGCATGCCATTGGCATGGCATGGTGGCGCGGCTAGGTTGGCATGCCATTGGTGTGGCATGGAGGCAAGGCTAGGTTGGCATGCCGTTGGCATGGCGTGGTTTGGCGTGGCCAAACTTAGGTTTTCGGGCTAAAATTTACCATGCATCGCCTGGTAACCTTGGAGGATATGATTTGCTCCACGGGATTGAAGGGGACCGTCGATTATCGCACGCCTTCATTTTGGTAGCCGCGTAGGGAAGGCTATCATGGTGGCGCGGCTAGGTGCGTTTGGCATGTGGGGCCAAGGGTTTGGTAAGCCATTGGCACATGGTGCGGCTAGCATGGCTAGGACCGAGGCAAGGTGTGGCTTGGCTTGGCATGTGGGGCCAAGGGTTTGGAAAGCCGTTGGCACATGGTGCGGCTAGCATGGCTAGGTGCCAAGGAAAGGTGTGGCTTGGCTTGGCATGTGGGTCCAAGGGTTTGGCAAGCCGTTGGCACTTGGTGCGGTTTGGCTTGGCATGTGGGGCCAAGGGTTTGCCATGGACGCATGGCGTGGCTAGCTTGGCTAGGTGCGGTTTGGCTTGGCATGTGGGGCCAAGGGTTTTCCATGGGAGCATTGCTTGGCTAGCTTGGCTAGGGCCAAGGCAAGGTGTGTTTGGCTTGGCATGTGGGGCCAAGGGTTTACCATGGGCGCATGGCGTGGATAGCTTGGCTAGGTGCGGTTTGGCTTAGCAAGTGGGGCCAAGGGTTTGCCATGGACGCATGGCGTGGATAGCTTGGCTAGGTGCGGTTTGGCTTTGCATGTGGGGCCAAGGGTTTGCCATGGGCGCATGGCGTGGCTAGCTTGGCTAGGTGCGTGACCAAGCTAGGGTTTTGGGCCAAAGTTCGTTTGGTAACCGGAATGGCTAGGATTTGCTCCAGGATTGAAGGGCGACCGTTGATTGTCGCACGCCTTCGTTTTGGTAGCCGCGTAGGGGAAGGCCGATGAAGGTGGCGCGTCTAGGTTAGCATGAGGCCATGGCAAGGTGCGTTTGGCATGGCACGATAGGTGTGGCTGGCATGGTTTGTCATTGGCACAGTGGTGCGGCTAGCATGGTTGGCATGCCTTGGCGCGGTAGGCGTGGCTGGCATGGTTTGCAATTGGCACAGGGGTGAGGCTAGCATGGTTGGCATGCCTTGGCGCGATAGGCATGGCTGGCATGGTTTGCCCTTGGCACAGGGGTGCGGCTAGCACGGTTGGCATGCCTTGGCGCGGTAGGCGTGGCTGGCATGGTTTGCCATTGGCATAGGTATGTGGCTAGCACGGTTTGCATGCCTTGGCGCCGTAGGCGTGGATGGCATGGTTTTCCATTGGCACAGGGGTGCGGCTAGCATGGTTGGCATGCCTTGGCGCGGTAGGCGTGGCTGGCATGGTTTGCCATTGGCACATGCGGTGTGAGAATTAGGGTTTTGGCCTGTCAAAACCCTAATTAGCATTAAAAAGGTACCTGGTAATTTTCTTGCGCATTTAATTAAAGGGTTCAATAAATGTGTTTGGTTTGGACATTATTAATCAAGTTCTCGGACGTCACTTTCAGGACTAGGGTTTTACGATTTTACCCCTAAGCTAAGGACCACCATCAACATTAAGTCCCCTGCTTAGCTCGGAACAGGTTCCTTGTTGCGAGGTAAGCATATGATGGTGACAGACAATGACGGAATCAAGACGTAAATCATTGCAAAGATGGTCAGGAAAATCCGACTAACCTTTTTGAGAGGTGAAGAGAGTTTTTGCTTCCCGTGTTGGCGCCCTGCATAAGTTGTACGGGGATGCAGACCGTGGAGTGGTGAGACGAAATTTATTGGCTTGTTCAGTCAGACATCACCGAGGAAAAGCGGGTGCAGTCTTGGAAGGCAAAGCGTAGCGGATGGCTTGGCATGTGTGGCCAAGAAGTGGCGTGTTCTTAGGAAAATTTGTTGGTATTGGCGGGTTCACGGCTCGGACGGCTTGGAGAGGCAAAGCGCGTGGATGACTTGGCATGATAGGGCCGTGATAATGGAATGGGCGGCCCGGCATGGTGCGGCCATGGCAAGGCTAGGTGTACACGGACGACTAGGCGTGGTGGGCGCGGCAAATGGAGCTAACGGCTTAGCGTGTGGGGCCAAGGCATGGCGTGAGCGGTCTTGGGCGTGGAAATTTGTCTTTGCGGGACCGGTTTCCTCTTTTCCTTTCTTGGCTCAAAATAGGAAATCCTTTCCTTGTTCAAACTCCCACGTACCATGTATATATAAAAGGAGGGTCGGCTTTTCTTTCGTTTCACGCCTATATATATATTTTTTTTTATCCCAGTAGTATGGTAGCAGTAAAGCAAAGCAGATAAGCAACTCCCAGGTATGCCTTCCAATACTTCTTCTTTAACTTGTTTTCTTTTTTCTTTTGTGTTGGTGTAGTAAACCTTAGTTGTAGGCGTACCTCTTCATGACCTTGTAGAAAATGTTGGTGTGGATCCTAGCCATAGGTATGTTTTGCACAAGCTTGTAGTAGTACTTAGGCATGAATACCATAGTAATGTTGACCACCTTAACTCACCGTGCGAAGTAAGATCGTGATAGTAATTGCCATCTCTTTCCCACGAAAACCTAGTTTTAGGGTTTACTCCTTGTTTTGGTGTGGCCGTGTGCATGGTTCCTATGGTGGGGCGCACCTCTTCGGTCGGACAAGAATTTGATGCTGCAGGGTACGGCCTTGAAACAAACTGGCTTGCGTCTTGGGTGGAAAATAATTTCCGCGCACTTTCCGTAATAATTTCTCTTCGTATTGTTCCATTGTAGTTATCTCGGCGGTGAAAACAGCGTAAGGGAATTTTCATTAGGATGTCAATAATTTCTGTCGTACCTAAGGATGTGGGTAATTCCAAGCCAAGCATAGATGATGAGTTCTTCACAACATCCTCTACAATTAGAAAAATCATCCCAAGTATGTGTCGATCCCCCTGACTGGTTCGGAAAGTGAAGGAGAGGCCCGGTCGGTTCGTCCGGGTAGTGTAATAAGGTTTTGTATTCAGAGAAGAGAGTACCATGCTTCTCCCATTGACTTTAAGACCAGTGTAAGCCCGTTGCGTCCCTTTGAAAAATGGATGTGATTCATGTTAAGCCAGGAATGTGTAAAGGCCAACTTGACCAAGACACAGATTATTGATGCTGTCGCGACTTCCGTAGTTCTTCAAATTAGGAAAGATATTCCGGGCTTGGTTACTTTTATCTCCAGATGGTTTCCGGACACTCATACGGCTATATTCAGGTGGGGTAAAATGACCATCTCCTTAGAGAGCGTGGCTATATTGCTGAACCTTCCCGTAATTGGAAACCTTGATGTTAGGTTGTCTGTGGATGAAGAAGAAATGCATGCCGCCCTGGTTGCGAAATCAAAGGGATTCGTTCGGAAAGGAAACGAGACGAAGTGCTTTTATGACTGGTTGGTGTCTCAGTGGTTTCCTGATGAGTTGGAGTCGATTCAGAAGAATTGTACGCTTTATGCCGCGGCGTTCTTGGCTCTTTGGTTATCCAGAGATATTTTTGATGACGGCTCCGGTAAGAAGGAGATAAGGAAGGAACTTATCAAGTTTGCTCTAAAATTGGCAAAAGACGTCGTTCTCCCTATTGGCAGTTTGTTTCTTGGTTCTCTGTACGCACACTTGGATCAGCTGGTCTCGGATATGTGTGCTTCAAACGGCTATATGAAAGTGGATTCGTACATTTATGCCGCATTTCTTCAGGCGTGGCTGTGGGAGCACTTCGAGAAGTACGCCCCAAAACCGTTGGTTGTACTTCCCGAGTCTTGGGGTGGCTCCAGGATACTGCGCTGGTCGAATAGGCGTCCAAAGATTGGCTTAACCCGGGTTGGATTTCTTGACAACTTGTACATGGTTAATTTTCGTCCATGGGCTCCGGTGAATGCGTCTATAACTCAGATCGGTACCTTTGCTCTGCTTACGAACATGTCTTTGTCTTCTGATAAAGAGGATCTGATTGTTGTAGAGATGGTATTCATGCGAAGCTGCACGCCCGGTCATGTACCGTCTTTCTTTCGAGGATCTTGCAAAGCGATCTCTTACAACATTGATAGGGCGTCTCGGCATATGGGTTTTGACCAAGGGGTCCCACTCGTTCGTCAGCCGATTGTTCCAGAAATCCCGTTGTCCACTCGTTCTCGATGCTAGTGTTCTTGCGTCGGGTCAAAGTCTCCTTTTCTCGCTTGAACGAAATCCATCAACAACCTCCAAATATAAAATATTTTGGCGGGGATGAGTTTCTTGCTATCCATGGATTCGTGAATGATGTGATAGAAAATCGTCGCGGTAAGCCTTCTCCCCGCGATTTTAGCGGAACATCCATTGCCGAGGGATCCCAAGCTAAAACCCGTTAGCCCGAATGAAGATAGTCCCCAAGTGAAGGAGCAAAGATCTAAAAGTCGTGCCGGTGGTTTTGATCGGATCCGATGGCTCTCCGACTTTTAGCTCTTCCAATATTCGAGTACGTATATTTTCTTCCCGATTCATCGGATTGCGTATATCTTTGTCTCATTTCTGAGTGTTTGTTCTTGTGCCTTTCCTAGGGTCTTAGCAGCGTGAACGCCTTCACTAAACTTGCACGTAGTCAGAAAACTGCACCTCTTGAGACGGAAAGCAGCGATGTTGAGCCTACCCATGGAGAAGGGGAATCCGAGAAGGATGAAAGCTCAGAGTCCAGAGATGGCGAGAGTAGTTCTTCCGATAGCAGTGCTGAATCTTCGTATAGTTGGTCTGAAAGCGAATCAGTGAGTCTTCTCCATGTTCTTCTTCCTTTCTTCTTCCTTTCCCTTTTTTTTTTAAAAAAAAAAAAAAAAAAGAGTGTCTAAGCCATGATATCACAGAGCGAAGCCGGTTCTGAAGACGAACTTGATATAGAAACTGGTGGTGATATGGCTTTTATCCAGCCGTGTCAGCCAAGCCTGGTGGCTTTGAAAAAGAGGTCGAACAAGATGGAAGCGTTGTTATGACTCAGACAGCGGAGATTGCTCACGTGAATTTTGGCACAATTGTTTTTAGGAATCCTTCGCTAGTTACTGATGCAGTCGCAGGCGCCACCTTTGTTCCTCCATACCTGGTTCCTTATCCGGATCACGTGTTGATTGGGGGATTTAGCGTGCCCAGCCTAAACATGAGGCGTTATATACCAAGATATGGGAAAGCTACGGTCATATTGCCACGACCAAGAAACTTACTAGCCGATACGCATTGGTCAAGCGTGTGGAGGAAGCCTTGTCTTCAATTGACGACATGTGCAACGTGACTGGTCATACGGTTTCTGAGGATGTAATCTCGAGCTAGAGGTTCCACCGTGACATGTGCATAAATTTCGAGTTCAATGCTCCTTGGTTCGTCGACGGTTTCTCCGAGGTTGAAAAGTTGCTGGCCCAAACAGTCGAAGGTCCTTCCGCAGACATGGTGAAGAAGCAGGAAGTGGAATTCAAAAGATTGTGCAGGCAGCTGAAATTGAAAAGGGTGGCTCTCCAGAGCACGAGGGAGGCCTTTGCTAATAGGAGCAAGCCGATGTTGGAAAACTTTCCTTGAATATATTTCTGTCTTTTGAACCTCTTATCTTAGGGTTTTTTTTTTTTTGAAAGGCAAATGAGACGCCTAGTTTATGGTTTTTGATTTTCTAGTTTTCTTGGGTTGATAGATAAATGTTACCGTGACGGTTTTGGATTATTCTTATTGGAACGAAATGTTTAGGAATAGATTGTTTTGATTATGATTGCAAGTGATTCCAACATTCCAGGAGAACCTTGGAACCGTGTGTTGGTAGATGACATGGGGTAAAGCGTAACATGGCTAGCGATTTTATCATTCCCTTGAAAACTTGAAATAGTAAACCATGTATCTTGCCTAGGTAAGACTTACTCGGTTTTAGGTCTCCTGATGAAAAGTGAACCTTCCGGTGTAAGACCGAGTTTTATGGGAAACACCGCCGTGGAAAGTCCTCAGTCGTTACTGAGTTGTCTGATAACCGAGCCGTTGATCCTTGGGCGGATCGTCTGCTTCTATCCTCTAGGAAGTCCCCAATCATCCCTTGTCGTGTCATGGCTGATAATCGAGTCATCGGTAACCGAGTCGGAGTGGATAGTCTTCCACTACCATCTTGACGTCTGGTCGAAGGACGAGATCGACGGTCTAAAATTGACATTGTAACCGAAAGATCGAATCTCCCAATGTGGTCGCCAATTATTTGTAGGTGAAAATGGTTTCTGCTGATTTCGGTAATTTTTGGTGTACGGGTGAGAAACAATTTAAACCCTAAACAATGTACTTCAACGGAGTACTTTAGATTCGAGAGATCAATATGTACAAGTCCAGCCTAAACCAAGAAATGGCCGTTCCAGACTTGCTTCTGTCACAAAGTGAAGGAGAATGGGTTGGTTTTGGGGAGGGAAGTAAGGAAGGTAATGAGACCAGAATAGTTGATTACGGAAGAGTATTTGTGTTACTACGACTTGTATCGAAAAAGTGGGAAGGCTAACAAATGGTAAGCTAGCAAGTATTTTCTCGAGTGTTGTGTATTCCCGAATGAACTTGTTGTTCTATGGAAATAGGTAAGACCTATTTATACAAGTCGAAGTGAAACGTACCGGTCTCATTAAGGAATTGAAAAATGGGTAAGTAAATGGGAGGAGGTGGTAACCGTATGCATGGAATTTAATGTTCCATAAAATCGTTAACGCATGGAACCGATGTTCCATAAAAATATTAACGTATGGAATTGATGTCCCATGAACGTTTCACTTTTAACTCCCCGTATTTACTAACCACCTCACCCTTATTACACTTCCTTATGACGGGCGTAGTGTACGTCGCATGTTGTAAACCGACCAATACCCAAAGAGGATCCCCCGGTTTGTGATATGTGTTGATGTCTCGAATGTTTTTGTGGAAAACATGTAGCATAGGGTTGTTGCCCGACAACCCGAGCTCCAGGAGACTTGGTAGCTTGGTGACCTTCGACGGTCGAGATTTTGTATCTTAAGATGAAAGGTAGCCGTTTGATCTTTGCACACTTTCGTTCGTTGGTGGCCGTATAGGGAAGGCCAGCATGGTGGCGCGGCTAGGTTAGCATGCCATTGGCATGGCATGGTGGCGCGGCTAGGTTGGCATGCCATTGGCGTGGCATGGAGGCGCGGCTAGGTTGGCATGCCGTTGGCATGGCGTGGTTTGGCGTGGCCAAACTTAGGTTTTCGGGCTAAAGGTTACCATGCATCGTCTCCGGTAACCTTGGAGCGCTAGGATTTGCTCTCGGGATTGAAGGGGGCCGTCGATTGTCGCACGCCTTCGTTTTGGTAGCCGCGTAGGGAAGGCCATCATGGTGGCGCGCTAGGTGCGCTTGGCATGTGTGGCCAAGGGTTTGGTAAGTTGTTGGAACATGGTGCGGCTAGCATGGCTAGGGCCGAGGCAAGGTGTGGCTTGGCTTGGCATGTGGGGCCAAGGGTTTGGCAAGCCGTTGGCACATGGTGCGGCTAGCTTGGCTAGGTGCCAAGGCAAGGTATGGCTTGGCTTGTCATGTGGGGCAAGGGTTTGGCAAGCCGTTCGCACATGGTGCGGTTTGGCTTGGCATGTGGGGTCAAGGGTTTTCCATGGGCGCATGGCGTGGCTAGCTTGGCTAGGTGCGGTTTGGCTTCGCATGTGGGGCTAAGGGTTTTCCATAGGCGCATTGCGTGGCTAGCTTGGCTAGGGACAAGCCAAGGTGTGTTTGGCTTGGCATGTGGGGCCAAGGGTTTGCCGTGGGCGCATGGCGTGGCTATCTTGGCTAGGTGCGGTTTGGCTTGGCATGTGGGGCCAAGGGTTTGCTACGGGCGCATGGCTTGGCTAGCTTGGCTAGGTGCGGTTTGGCTTGGCATGTGGGGACAAGGGTTTGACATGGGCGCATGGCGTGGCTAGCTTGGCTAGGTGCGTGACGAAGCTAGGTTTTGGGCCAAAGGTCGTTTTGGTAACCTCGGACAGCTAGGATTTGCTCCTGGGATTGAAGGGCGACCGTTGATTGTCGCACGCCGTTTCGTTTTTGGTAGCCGCGTAGGGAAGGCCAGCAAGGTGGCGCGGCTAGGTTGGCATGAGGCCATGGCAAGGTGCGTTTGGCATGGCGCGATAGGTATGGCTAGCATGGTTTGGCATTGGCACTGGGGTGCGGCTAGCATGATTGGCATGCCTTGGCGCGGTAGGCGTGGCTGGCATGGTTTGCCATTGGCACATGGGTGAGGCTAGCACGGTTGGCATGCCTTAGCGCGGTAGGCGTGGCTGGCATGGTTTGCCATTGGCACAGGGTGCGGCTAGCACGGTTGGCATGCCTTATGGTAGGCGTGGCGGCATGGTTTGCCATTGGCACAAGGGTGCGGCTAGCACGGTTGGCATGCCTTGGCGCTTGTAGGCGTAGGCCGGCATGGTTTGCCATTGGCACGGGGGTGCGGCTAGCACGGTTGGCATGCCTTGGCGCGATAGGCGTGGCGGGCATGGTTTGCCACCGGCACATGCGATGTGAGAATTAGGGTTTTGGCTGTCAAAACCCTAATTAGCATTATAAAAAAGGTACCCCGGGTAATTTTCTCATGAGAAGAATTAAAGGGTTCAATAAATGTGCTTGGTTTGGACATTATTACTTAAGTTCTGTGACGTCACTGTCTGACTAGGGTTTTACGATTTTACCCTAAGCTAAGGTCCACCATCAACAGTAGCAAACCTAAAAGTAACCTCAGATGGGGAGAAGTGGTTTTCGTCTTCAGGTCCAACACGATGAATAACCTGTAAATAAGATAATGATAAATAAAGACTTAAACATTGGGCGCAAGGACATTGAAATTAACTACTCATTAAACCATAAACATAAAACCACCTCCAAGCATTTACCAAACAAGCTAAATAATATTATTAAGCTGCATTTACCTATCGGAAGAAAAGGGTCATCAGATAATTATTACATAATAGTCCCAACTAGACCAAATAAGCTAAATAAGTTGTCGCACAATTAGATCCAAACTCCAATGGCTAATATATATATATATTCTTGGTCGAATTTGAAATTTGTTGAAGTGTCTGCCATTGAAAACAATAATGCTTGACCGAATAGCACCGCCGCACCACCAACTACACAAAGAGAGAAAATGATTAACAACGCGTAGCTTTTGGTCAGTCTGCACCAGATCTCCTACGATTTCTGCTGGCTTGATGTGGGAAAAAAATGAGGAAGATAAACTCACAATGCGTACATCTACCGCAATATACTTGGAAGAATCCAAACCTTGGTCATGCCTAGCAGACAACTAAAAGAAAAAGAGAAAATCCAGTAAGATGTACTATCATTTATGAATATCTCTAAGAGAAAATAAAATTTCAGGAACTATAATAGCAA
The DNA here is from genome assembly GCA_023531295.1 of Papaver armeniacum. Classification (NCBI taxonomy): domain Eukaryota; kingdom Viridiplantae; phylum Streptophyta; class Magnoliopsida; order Ranunculales; family Papaveraceae; genus Papaver; species Papaver armeniacum. The sequence continues at coordinate 42,146 of JAJJWW010001419.1, forward strand.
AATAAAATCTTTAGAGAGTGAAAGGAAATATAGTCATCAACAATAGATTAGGCACAAATAATCATTATAGAACTCATGAAGAATAAACCTTCTTTAGAGCCTCAGCTTCCTCGAGTGTTTTCTGTGCTTCATCTACCATTCCTTGCTCACCTGTAGATCATATGGGAAAACAGAATGGTGGAAAAGAAATCTAACTCCTTCGACTTCAAACCCAAATTAAAGAAAGAACACAAGTATAATCCAGTTCTGTCATAAAGATTTGACTCATCATTTACCAAGATCTTCTGCCTTTTTCAAATTTTCATTGATCAGTTCTTGGGTGCGAGCATCAGGTGGCATGAACGTAGGCAACAGCAGCATTATCAATAAACCACCACCAACAACACCAATAGACACCCACATCCCAACATCTGCAGAACCTCCATCTTCAATACCAAACCACCATTAACAACTACAACAAGAAAAAAGCACCACCCATTTACAGCCAACAACTACCACCAACATCTCCACCCACTGCAACAAACCCTTAGCTAAGAATGAAAAATCTCCACCAACTACTGCCAAATCTTCAACTTTATCCTGCATCGCCACCACCAAAAAAGCCATACTAAAGTACAGTAACAAAAACAAATATTGCAAAATATATAGAAAATATTACCTACCAATTTCTATTATTATTCATAATATACAAAATATTACCTACCAATTTCTATTATTATTCATAATTAGCTGAAAATAAAGCAATAATACGAAGAAAAAAAAAGGGAAGCAGATTAGGCTTATACGTACCTTGCAGGATCCATTAGTTCTCAGGCAGCATAGAAAAAAACTTGCGATTGGAACAAATTTTTTAAAGAACAATACCTACCAAGAGATGTTATTCATAGATTAGGTCAAAATAAAGCAATAATTAATAACAAAAACAAGTAAGAAGATTATGGTTATACGTACCCTGCAAGATCCATTGATTCATCACCAGAGAAAGAAACTTGAAGGTGGAATCAAGCACACATAATCATTTAACTTCTCAGAAGAAAACCGATTTCTAGGGTTAACGTTTGATTTATTAAAAGACTGGGTTTGATTTAGTTTTGATATAAGATTAAGGTTTAGGAGAAACGGGTTTTAATTTCTGAAAAATTGGGTTTAATTTTGCAGATCCAAATTTAGAATTAGAAGAGACGAAAAAAAGGAGAGGAGGAGAAGGGGAGAACTCGATGTACAGAGAAGAAAACAAGGAAAATGAAATTAGATGATCGTTGTAGCAAAGGAGGCCGACGAACAACATCATCGTACTCATGTGCCATTCTTTTTTAAAACTGTGTTAGATTTGAATCAACACACAAATTGTTTTCAAATTTGGACTTCCGAGTCGCGGGTCATACATTGAATCATGGATAGGAAATTCACGAAAAATTCTTATGCATATACATATATGTTAATCCTCATAATGTTTAGTTGATATCAGTAACTAAAATAAAAGATTTAAAGTTTAGGCAGGATTATTGATAATAACTGTACTTGAGAGTTTTGATGAAGCTCAGTACCATTTTAGTGGTTCTTTTTCTTTTACTTACTTAAGGAGGCTCAACAACCTGGGTTCAAAATATAAACCATGCTCTTTGTACTTAACCAGGCTAAATGCAAATACAAAACATGCAACTCGTTTTTGTGCAAATTTTCCAAACACGTAAGAGTTGGTGGTCTTGTCAAATGCCCCAGATGGGTCTTTTCATTCCACGTGTCTTTTATACATGGAGAAAACGTGTTCAACATATTTCTAGAAAATAACGAGGGTCTCATAGTAAATTTTTTTTTTTCAGTCAAAATAAACATAAGTAATCGTTCTTTCCACAATAATCTGTTCAGCTCCCTCTCTCCGCGGCTAAACAAAAACTCTTTTCAATTGTTCTTTGCTACTAAAACTGAATTTGGGTAAGATTATTAAGGAATTAATGTGAAAGATGGTTTATCATCTGTTATATTTTGTTATGAGATCGTTAAGGCAAAAATTGCAGCTTAACAATCGGGTGGATACAAATGGTTCCACAGCCTACTTGAAGAAATGAAGTTTTTTTTTTTTTTTTTTTTTTTTTTTTTTACGAAAGGAAGATTAATTCATTGATTTTAATGAAGTTGTTCTCTTGAATCATATCCACGGAATGTCTCAACCCATCTCTTGAATCATATCTACGGAATGTCTCAACCCATCTCTTGAATTTCTTTTTTGCACGTGATTCATGAACCAAAGCATCACAAAGAGTATTTTCAGACCCATTGAGAAAGGGCTGAATAGTATGTGGGCCGTTTTCTGAGCATGGGCCAGGCACAACCCGATACTTCATCTTCCTTACCCGAGTTCTGGTAGAACTCGTTATTTTTTTTGATTGATTAACTTTATTTTCTTTGTAGATATCAAATAACTTGAAATATAATTGCGTAATAGGTAAGATTGGTAAATGGGGTATGATTAGGTTCGTTTTTGTTAAGAATTATGGTACAAATTCAATGCAATTGAGTAGATTTGATGAATTTATTTCAAAATTGAAAATCATCATCATTCCTCATTTTTGAATCCAATCAAATTTCTGGTTGTTACAGATCGTTTTTGATCATTGAATTGAAATTTATAACGAATACAACAGTACTGTTCAGATTAGATCGGAAATTGAAGAAAAAAACTTCAAGAATGCTCAAATTCAACGAAATCAAAAAAAAAAAAGGTTGGATAAAAAAAAAAGGAGGACCGTGAAAGTGTGACGGACAAAATCCATTTATTCACCCTATAGAAGGCCTCCTAAAGTCGGCCAATTAAAAAAAGCGATAATAAGTTGGCAATCGACATTTTAGTCCTCAACTATACTGATAAAGACAAGCATGTCATATCTTTTTATTTTCTATTTAATTATGTGGTAATTGAATTATTGTCCCTCCTTTTGATGGGTCTTCACAAATATCCCTAACGAGACTTTACAAATGTCCCTGATGGCATAATTGAAATTTTATTTAAAAAAATTATTTTGATGATTTCCATTTTTAACCCGTACGTGTTTATACTTCAACTTCTTCTTCTCTTCGAGAAGAACGAGAACCATCAAAATAACCGCCGCCACCATTACCATCTTAAATCGCCACACCACACTAACACCACCAAAGAGTGTTGTCGTTGAATCAATTGAAGAAGAACCTTGGTCAATATCATTTCACATACTTTCGTGTAAATTACATGACGATCTTAGTTGCTGTTGTTGCATTCTCGTTGATTACAAATCCGATATCGTTACTTGTTCTTGGTAGTTTATTAGCGGCTTGGGTGTTTCTATATCTTTTCCGTCCATCAGATCCGCCGTTGGTGTTGTTCGGAAGGACTTTTACTAAAAGGGAAACGTTGGGATTATAAATCGAGATCTGGTTTAGGTTACGATTTATGGTGGTGGTATAGCAGCGACGGCGGATGAGGTATGTATTTGAATCTAAGTTTCTTTCGGTAGTGGTGGTATTGTAAGTGATTGTGACGTAGATGAGAATAGTTTAGAACTTGTGGAAGAAATTTATATGATGTATATGGAGGTGGTTTTGGTTGGAATGATGAAATTGGTGTTGGATTTTGGTTCTGGTTGTTTTGGTGGTGGTGGTAGTGCTGGAGATGTGTGATTTGTTGGTGGCGGTAATGGTGGAGAGGTACGAATGGGAATTTTTTTGGATCAACTATGGTTGTTGATCCATCTATGGGATCAACTCCTGTTGTTGACCTAATTTTTTATTGGATCAACTATGGTTGTTTATCCATCTATATGGATCAACTTCTGTTGTTGACCCAATTTTTTATGGGATCAACTACTGCTGTTGATCCTTTGAACTCCTATTGTTGACGATATTTCCTTGGATAAGTATAATCATGCTTGTAGTTTAAATCATGTAAATTTCTTCCAATGTTGAACTTGTGGTGCAATGGTAGCATGATTGACTCCATGTCAGATGATGCGTGTTCGACTCACGCCAAGTTCACTCCATTTACATGGATCAACTTTCATTGTTGATTCCCAAAATTGGATCAACTTCTACTGTTGATCCTTATTTTTTTTTTTTTGGATAAACTACTACTGTTGATCCCCTAATTTGGATCAACTTCTACTGTTGATCCTTTTTTCTTTTTGGATCAACTACTGCTGTTGATCCCCTAATTTGGTGGTGGCGGCGGCGGCGGAGTAATGGTGGTGGCGGCGACGACGGCGGTGGTGGACCGGTGGTGGTGGCGTCAGTGATGGTGATAGACTTGTGGTGGTGGTGCAATAGTGGTGGTGGCGGCGGTGGTGGTGGCGGACAGGTGGTGGTGGTAGTGGACATGTGTTGGTGGTGGCGGACTGGTGGTGGTGCAATGGTGGTGGAGTGGTGGTGGCGGTTGGTAGGTGGTGGTCTTTGAAGGTTGGTGATGGAATGGTAGTTGAATGTTGGTGGTGAGGGTATTAATGTAATCTAATTTTAAATAGATAGGGTTATTAAAAAGTAGGGACATATTTATTGTTGTATATGGATATATTTATTGGGTGTCAAAAGTAGGGACATATAAATAATGTACCCTTTAATTATTGGGATATAGTGCAACGTGTTATTTGTTTTGAGCAACGGATTTGGGTGTGCAACGTCTATATCCGTTGCACACCCAAAAAACAAAATGTTGCAAATCAGGCCATATGGTGTAGTGAATTCACATAGGTCAGATATTATTATCAATCTAATTTGGTTTCAGTTTGTTCTTTGTTGGTAGGTCTGTCTATTTTAGTGTTGATCATCAACAGGATTCTCAAGGTAGTATTATCCTTCTGCTATTGAAAGGTCATTTCTTTCTCACTTTTATTCCTCGTTACTTCTCTTGGCTTGCTTTACCTGATTTTAGTGATATTTGATTGTGGTTTTAATTTCTTGTTTCTTCGGTCCAAATCCTTGGATTATCCCCTTCATGTTGTTCTGTTAGTAAGCGTTTTGGGTTGATCAAATTCACCTTGTTTTTAATTAATATCTCTTTGGATCTTCTCTATGTATCCCCGTCACTACGGGAAAAATATACATCTACAACTGGAGTTTTACAACTCTTTGTTAAACATCGTAGAAAGTCCTATGTTTTACAACTGGTTTCAAAGAAAGAGTTGTCGTATATCATCACTACCAACCCTTAGGACCAAGGGGTTGCGCTAAGAAAACAAACGACAACTCCTTAAGAAAAAGAGTTGTGACGCCATTTAGCTATGACAACTTTGTTCCATAAAGGTAGTGACTTAGCCTATCACAATTCTCACAAGAGTTGTTGAAGAACACCAAAATATGACAATGAAAAATAATGTTAGAGGGGAGATTCGAACATGAACCTATTGCATGGAAGTCTAGCTCATCAACCATCCTTAAGTTTTCTTTGATTTATCTTTCCCGTTTAGATGTCCATCGGTTTCGTTTCTATTCCGTTATCGAGGGTCTGTTATCCTGATCTCCTAACGCATTTTACTGAGATCTCTGTTGGGTTTCTCAATTTGTTTCTGTACAAGATTATTCCTCTAGCTTTTCTAAAACTTCTCAAGTTTCTCTTCTTCTTTGGTTATGATGGATTGGTCGTTTCAAACATCAGAGGTGATTATAGATTTTGATCTTTTGTGTCACGTATTTAATCAATTAACCATTGACAATGCTTCTTCGGTTCTTCACGAAGAGGAGGACTTACTCTGTAGTCTGTTTGGTTGTCTCAATATTTCTGGTGATGATTTTATTCAGCAGGCAAGCCATAATACTTTCATGGTTAGGAACAAGATTACTGACGAAGTTCCAAAAACATTTCCGGCAGTTGTGGTACGCAAAGAAACGGTGCAAGGATATCTTTTCAACTTCCCAACAGCCTATCTCTGTCATGTTCATCTAACTACCCAACAGTGCTACCTAGAGGAACCGTATGTAACTTCTCAACAGTGCTACGAACTGAAATATCATCTAATTTATATAAGCATAATGGATGCGGGTATTAATTCTTCGGTGGCATATTCAGAAGTCAGTGGGCCCTTTGAAATTGCACTTCATAAAATAGATGCTTCTTTCTATGGGCATTGTCATGAGATCCTTTATAGGAGGGCTAAAAGGAGTATGGGACCGTCATGGCTTCAGTACTGGTACCCCATAGCACTAGTCTTGTTTTTGGGCCATTAAATCCGATGGGACTTCTATCTTTTTACGAAGGATAGGGGCAGCAACATTACAAAAGCTCGGGAATAGCATGACCGACTGATAGTCAGAATGATTGGTTCTTTCACATCAACTCCGAAAGGCTACACAACACAAAGTGGTACTACTTGCTCCATTAATGATATATTAAATAATAAGTATATAGGTTTATATTTCAATTTAAGTAATAATTGCATGATTCATCCTATCCCAATCTATTTTCTCAATGAAGAGAATATGGATTCTTATCTTCTCCATAAAATTGACTTCGTTCATAGAAATGTCCGGCTTGTATATGAATTACCGATGATTGATTCAAATCTTTGGTCGTTTTATAGGGTTAACTACCTCACCTTTGTTCCGTATTCTATCTTGAAGATTGCCCAGATCCCTTTGAGTCGTCGTGGTAGCTCTACTATAACTAGTAGAAGGCTTGGGATATTTCCTGGGAAAGAGCTTAATCCTTGGATTATTGAGAATATATTGATATATCTTTTGGAAGTGAAGAAAATTCATCACCATCGTTGTTGGGTGGAAATACTTACATTTTCTATGAATTTAATAAAGATATCAGATGAGGACGAGAGAAGAATATGTGAAGTTAACGAAGATTGGTCTATGGATGAATATCTTTATGCATTGTTAATTTACTATAGTAGTATTTTATGTGTAAAAGTCGTAAAGAATATATCTTTCAACTTGGTTTATAATCATTTTTTTTGTACTGCCGTGGAGCTTTATACCACCTTTTCGGACACTTCACCATTTTGACTTTCAAGTCGACTGGTGTATCTATTCTTATCTATGATATATATTGATTTGCTTAAAAAAAAAAAAAAAAAAAAACCCATGTCATGTCATGGTTTACGGACCCTGAGTTATTTATATAATATTTCAATGCTGAGATCCGTGTATGGAGGCTTCGGAAAAAATTGGTAGTCCTCTTGCACCAAATGAAAATAATGTTATCAACTATCTATCTTTGGTCGATTACGCTTTTCCATGGAAGAAGGAGGATTTTGATGCTTTGGCAGATATCTTATATAGAAATGATGATATTAGTAAACTGTAAAGGTTCCGTGCTTACCTTGACATTCCCTCGGGATAGAGCTTATAACAACGGCCCTGACATGAGCCGACCAACAAGGTTCTGGTCGCATGAAGTATTAATGTTGTACCGGTATGGTTTACCTGCTTCGACGGTTCCATTTCAAGAGGTTCGATATATTGAAGGCGGGTTGGCTCCTGTGGATCCTAGCCCCAGTGAGAGCGAATGAACTACAAAATTAGCTGTGTGTATCAATGAACTAAATCTAGAGAAGGCTCAAAGACAAGCTTTGGAGATTAAAAATGTTAACTTGGAAGCAGAGAATTCCCGTCTTAAATCCAGAAATTTCTTATTCAACCGTAAAGACATGTGAATTATATGAGTGATGTCAATGGTGGCATGCGACACAAGGCATCTTACTATGTCAGTCAATCAAAGTCTTGGATTGATGATAACTTCCTTAGAGAATGTCGATTTCTCTAGGTTGCTTTTATATAAAATGAATAATATCTTTCGGGAATACAACGCTTATTGTAGGAGATAATCTCCTCATGGTAAATAAGGTAAACAGGATAATATAAAGTCTATTACACCCCCTTAGTCCGAGCGGGAGAGGAGAAAACGCCGAGACTAGAACGTAAACGAAAAATGAACAAATAGTCAGTTTGTGGGAAGTCACTTGGTGAAGATGTCAAGATCGGTTTTCGAGAGGGACGTGAAAGATATGAATGTCACCAATACTGAACGTGTTCATGTACAAAGTGTATATCAATTTCCACATGTTTGGTGCTACCGATAATGAACAGGATCTCCAGACATATATATCGTGACTTACATTATCACAATATACGATAGTAGCACGTCGTAAAGGTAGATGAAGCTCTAGAAGTAGGTTGCGAAGCCATGTAGTTCCAAAGAACAACATTTGCTACCCCCCGGTATTGCCTTCATCACCGGATCGGGGAAACGGTTGTTCGACGTTTTGATGACTGGGGAGATGAGGTTGTCACCAAGAAAGACGCAGAGAGCGAAGTCGGTCGAAGAGAATCGGGACAACCCGCCCAATCGCATCGTAGTATCTTTGTTAAGCCAAAGACAAGTGAAAACCGGCGTAAAGAATCTATGATTAATGGTGCCCTGAAGATAACGAAGGATCCGCTTAAGGGCCGCATGTGAGGCTCTCGGGGTCATGCATGAATAAACATACCGCTGAACCGCGCGCATATGAAATATCTAGCCGGTGAAAGTGAGGTACTCTAGTGCTCAAGCCGGGCACGTATACGGTGGGATCCGTAATTACAGGGCTAGAAGTAGCACCGAGCTTGGAATTGGTGTCGATCGAGTAGCCACTGGACTACATTTTGTCATGGAGGCACGAGCAATGATGTCCTGTGCATATAACCACCGAGACAAATATAACCCCCGAAGATGAACGAGTAACAAAGAATACCCAAAAAATGATGTAGAGGGCCAAGTTCGGACATGGGAAATTCCCGTTTCATCAAATCAATGAAGCGGAATAGGAGAGCATCGGCAGAGCGGTTAAAAACAATATCATCAACATATAATAGTAAGTATGCCGTCTCGGATCCCGATTGATAAACAAAGAGTGAGGGATCACACACACTACCACGAAAACCACAATTAGTGATAAACTTGGGAAATCTCGAAACCACGCCGAGGAGCCTCGCTTGAGACCATAGAGGATCTCGTTGTCGACATATGTAATCGAGGTGAGCAGGATCAACAAATCCCGTGAGGTGATGCATATAAACCTGTCTCGGTCGATCACCATGAAGAAAAGCATTCTTGACATCTAGCCGATGTATGGGTCAAGAGCTGAAGTAGCAATAGTAAGAACAAGACGAATAGTAGTGAGGTTTAACAACCGGACTAAACGTTTCAAAACAGTCAACCCCAACCTGCTGATATTTACCATTAGCAACAAGACGAGCCTTGATCGCTGCAAGGAGCCATCAACATGATATTTGTGATGAAAGAGCCACATAGAACGAATAACATGAGCGTCACGGGTTCGTGGTACGAGTTCCCAACTATTAGTTTTCAACATAGCATTGTACTCATCTTTCATGGCAGCATTCCAATTTAGGTCCCTAAGAGCATACAAGTGTGATCGAGGAATTGGGGAGACGTGTCGTAAGGTTTGGACGTGGAGATTAAGGCAGTGGATAGGCTGGTAAATGCCATGGGAGGAACTTGTGGCAGGACGTGAAGGAGTTGTGGGGACGGAAGGAGCGAGGTGGTGAGGATGGAGGGGTAGAAACATCAGTGGGTGTAGGATAAGAACCAGCAATGGGTGTAGAGACTAGAGTAGGAGCAGAGTAGTTGTGGAGGACGGTGGGACCGACGCATTAGATAAGAGGGATGAACGACGGTGAGGTGGAGTGTAGCGGTGTGGTTGAAGAGGGTTGGAGAGTAGAGGTTTGGTTGATGATGGGGAGATTTTGTTGTGAGTAAGAGATTATCAGTATAGTAAGAATGAATGAGTGGAGGGGAAGAGTCAGTATCAGAAGAATTATTTGGAGGAGGGTCTGTGAATGGAAATACCTTTTCATCAAATGTCACATGATGATAAAGGATGATATTGGTTGGGGAAAGATCGAGGCAGCGGTATCCGCGGTGGTTGGGAGGAAAACCAAGAAATACACACCTAGTGGAATGAGAGTCAAGTTTGTTAGGAGTCGTGGAGGAGAGATTGAAAAGACAAGGGTACCAAAATATACCTCAATCTAAAACTTTTCCACCTATAAGTTCTTTCTCCGAAAGTGATTGTCTATGGGTGAGTCGAGACAATACAACTAATCGGTTCACTTCGTGTGATCGTGTCGTAGATACGAGATCGAGACAATACGACAACAAGATAACTTGTGTGATTGACTATGGATACAAGATCGAGATAATACAACAACGAAGTATGTTTACTTGATAAAGGTTCGGACTTAACCAAACACAACAGATTACTATCAATTAAATAGGAATTAACGTTTGTGTAATTTACTTTAAATTATAATAACAACAATTATAATTGGAAAATAAAAGTAAATGACACAGTAAGATTTTGTTAACGAGGAAACCGCAAATGCAGAAAAACCCTGGGACCTTGTCCAGAATTGAATGCTCTCAGGATTAAGCCGCTATACAAAATCTTAACCCACTTCGTATAATTGAGACCAAGCTTCTAAACATATAGTTCACCTAGTTCCGTTTGTATCTATGCGCCTCCAACTTGCAATAAGTCACGCACTTGGAACAATTCCTTTGGTTCGTATTCCAAACAGTAAAGGAACAACAAATACGTTCAGTAACAACTCTTTTCAATCAAGTAATATGTGTTCGACAAAAGGCTCTTCCTTTTATCCCAATAAACTCCTTTGTCAGGTCCTTAGATCTATCTTATCAACAACTACCAAAGTAATTGTTTAGATTTTGCAATCAATACTTTGAATGACAAACAAACGTATTGATGCCGATCTACTCAACTAATCAATCAAATCTACCACAAGGATAAACCGATTATAGTTGGATCCTTTTCCAGCCGAAACAAGTATTGTGCACACCAAAGATTATGAACCCAAATCAGAAATCTTATTCGTCTTCAAATCTTCTTAGATCTTCAATAAACACTTGCACACAATCAACTTGAATCTCTTGTGATCAATCACATACACAATGAAGTCTGTTAACAATGAATTATCACAAGGCGTCTTTAGATCTACAAACAGTCTAAAGATCTCCGTCGAAAATTCGATCTAGTTTGAGTGAATCTTATATCAGAAGAGAAGATTCTCAAGCATAAACAAACTAGGTGAAATCAAAGTTCAACAACCATTAGTCAATCAAATCAATCGAGAACAAATAATAAACCGCAATTATCTAGTTTCCCACCAACGGTACTAATAGAGCTTCTCAATCCCAAAGAAGTCTTTAAGGCGAGCATCGTAAGAGATTTCGCCTAATTAGGTTACTTTCCTCTCGAATAGGCGGCTCCACCAAAAGAATAATACAACTAGGTAGTTTTGTCAAGCTCCGAGGATTAGTTTGCTCGAAATGCAAACTTCAATATTTGAGACCAAGGAAGTTTAGACACCAAGGAATTTCCAAAACCGAAAATATTCTCAAGATATGCAATATATTCCGGATTCGGTTTCCATAATTCCCGGAAATGCTTTGTCCAAATAATGATAGAAATCTCAGTAGAAAATCTCCAATTAGTAAATGCACATTACCAATTTTTATTTTCCAATATAAAACTAAAAACCTTAATTAAAAGATTCTCAATTTATTTCGATCCGGATTCTCCTTTAGTTATTAAGGAATATCTTTGAACAATAAAAAAGGTAAGCATTATTGCACGTGTTCAAAGTATGTCGACATCTTAACTTTGTAATTCCTCTTTCATACTTACAATCTTGGAACCGATTTTCAACACTTCCGAACAAGTTTAGAATTGGTCCATCGACTTCCAAGAACTATGTGATTGATTATCCTATCAAATCACCAAATATGGGTTTCACGGTTCTACCAAAACAAGTTTCGGTTCTACCTCCATGTGGGTACTAGAATTAGTCATGCTAGTTACCAAAACTTGGTTGACTAGGTACTAGGATTGGTTCCCACATATATATAGTATCTAACTTGTATTTGTTGCACATGTCCATAGGATCGGTTCCCAATAACTAAAAATGTGTTGCACATGTTCATAGGATCGGTTCCCAATAACTAAAAACTTGTTGCACCTCTTACAAGGATCGATTCCCCTTTTGTGATCGGTTGCACCTCTTACTAGGATCGGCTCCTCAATGACTGGAGTTGATCATACCAATTACAATAAATCGATCATACCATCTCAGGTGATTACTTAAGATCAGTTTCACTAATAAAAGTCATACCAATACAAAAGTCAGGCCTTGTGAATAGTTTTACCAAGAACATAAGAAAATCATGAGCGGTTATACTAATCACACATATTGGTAGTTCAAAAATATATGCAATGAATAACAATACCAATAAGTCTAGCGATTTCCCTTTCGATTCACAAAACAAGTTTATGAATGTACTTCCTTTAAACGAATGTAAAATATTATTTCCTAGGATGAAATCTTCACCTCATACCCATTCATAATCACAAAAGCATTCAAACGATTATGTCGATGTCTTATATATGAAGTTCAAATGATAAGCGTTATACTTCGTATTGTATTCCTTAATACTACGTCTAACTAGAGTAGAATCATTCATAGATTCGCAGTTATGTTTTCAATATGCACGACTTGAAAGATACATTAGGGAATGAATCAGTTCAAGTCAAATATTACTAACATCAAGTGGAAGGATGATGTCGTCATTGTAGCTCCTTACTTTTTCACATTCTTCAAGTCTTCACGTAATACTTGTAATGTCTCAAATCCTAATACTTTCAAGCTAACCTATACGAAGTTGACTCTAGTACATAATCAAGTGACTCTTTAAATGAGTTTTGGTTCATAAAAATATGACAACCAAACTTGACATACCAACGCTTGGTGGGTTCAACCGAGCTATGCTCTAATAATCTCCCCCTTTGTAAATTTTAGTGACAAAACTCTTACATCATATGGATAAACAAATTACAAGAATTCATTACACATACGATTGATTCCCAAATTCAACAGCACAATAACTTGTATACATTCAATCCATAAATGCCGTTGTTGACATTATAATAACAAAGCTAAAGGTAAGATAGGTAGATTTTCAATCCGCACGTCTTTGTTATTCACTTATCAATATGATATTTTTCCCTTCAACAACTTGAAAATAGTTTTATGGTTTATTTTTGATCTTCACATTCGACGATCTCCAATCCAACCAAGAAAAGGAAAATCTCCATCAACCCGTTCTATAATTAGCATATATTCATTGATTTACATGTTTAAAACCTCAATTTTGAAATTCAAAATATGTGATTTACCTAGAATCGGATTATGTAGATCTATCATATCAACCGATTATGAGTTTTGTTCTTCGTTCCATGAAGAGCATATCGAGGAATCGTTTATAGATGATTAGCATCGACCAGTCTCGGGTAGAAATCGAATATGAAAATACATTACGAGAATCGGTTTATAGGTGTATTAGTATAAACCGATTCTGGGAAGTAATTTTTGTTTTATCTCTGTGCTCCTACAATCGGTTTTTATGTACGTGGATAATGTACCGATTATGGAAATTGTCTGTTCAGATTCCATATCACGATCGGTTTTTATGTATGTCATATAAACCGATTCCAGATATTTCAAATTCCTGTGTGTTTTTCTTGTTAGACTCGGATTATATTTTCCTATGGACCGATTGTTGAACTAGATACTTTTTCTTGTAGATATGGATTTCGGCCATTTAGCCTTTTTATTCGCAAGAGCTCGAACAGGAAGATGTTCACAAGACACCACAGGCCATGGTACCTGAAACTTTGTACAAGTTCCGACCAGTGGCGGAACTAGGATTTCATACTAGGGGGGCTTAAAAAAAAAAATTCTGCGCACATGTAAAAAAGAGAAAAAATTACCTTCTATTTTCGGGTAATTGAACTTGCTTCCTCTTGACTCAAGGCAGCATCTCTCTAATACAGAGTTTTCGATGATTCACGCCTTCCGGGAAACAATGATGTTGGATTAGTACAAAACTACTATCAAATGAATTATAATTAATTGCTTATTCAAGATACAAGATACAAAATATTTCAGTGATATACCTAGTTAAAATGCTTAGCCTTGCCATTGCTAACAACAGATTAGTCTGTACTTGTTAGTAAGAGGTAATAACAATTTATACTAAGACCATAAAAGACCATGTATAAAAAAAAAAGGGTTTTCATTACAATACATACATATATATATATATATATATATATATATATATATAAAGTTTTCCAAAATACACATGTTAGTGTTTTACCAAAACCTATCACCAACCCACATCCAAAATATACACATGAAAGTGTTTTACCAAAAGCTTTTCAATAACACATTCCTAGTACTTAAGTTGTACCCCGTGATCGCCTAACTCATCAAATTCATCTATGATTGAATCAAGTATGGATAGATCCTGCAATGTCTTGTTCTATGTAGAGCATCATGCAATCTCTAAGAAAATCTTGTCCCATTTTGTCATGAGTAGCTGATTTAACCAATTTCATTATTGAGAAAATCTTTCTCGCAAATTAGTAGAAACAGTGAGAGTAAGCACAATACGAATCAATCCGTCAATCATTGGGTAAGCTTCCGCCTTCTTGGTTACGACTAGTTGCCGACATAACTCGTAAATAGTTGATAAGTTCAAATTTCACATGATTAACTAAATCGTGACCATAATGTTGTAACTCATTTCTCAAAATGTGTACCTCTTGCAGATCGAAATCTAGAGGATAAAACTTCTGAGCAAGACTACAAAGACTGTCAACATCGAATGACTTAAAAGAATCTCGAGGATCCAAACATGAGCTAAGAATGAGTAGTTCCATTGTGTCCTCCGGAAACCTACGATCTAACTCTGATAACTGAAAATCAATTGTAGCAAAGAATATATCAACACGATAATGATGATCTATTGTGATATTATCACGCCGCCGACAAGAGCGACTTTCGTACCCATCATATAACGATCCTCCATATTAGGCATATCAACATTATGTTCAACACAAAATTCAACCACAGCTTGTAATAAAATTTTCCCATCCCTCGTCTTTTAATTCTTTAAGTAAAACTTTTGTATTTGAGACTAGAGCCATTGCGTTTACTATGTCTTGTGTTTTCTTTTGAAGGCCTTTGGCATAATATTTCTGTAATTCCCATAATCTTAAACATCAAATGCAAAACAAAGACAAACCTGAATGATCTCATTTCTTCAGAAATACTTTGAGCTTCACCAACTTTAGGAGTCACGTTCGGATCACTTGCGCCAATATGATCTATAGTTGTACAGGTTGGTTTGAACTTATCTATCAAACTGCACACAGAACCATAATGAGAACTCCAACGGGTATCCGTAGCACGTGGCAATGTACCTATTTGGTTTGCCCCTTTTCCTGTCTCAAGTTCACCACTAGCTAACCCTTTCGCAATTTCATCTTCTTGAGCAGACTTAAAATCACCAAAACGATGTGAAGAAGATGTAACGAGATTTACAATTGATGTTAACATTGAATAAAATTTCCAAACTGGACCCAAAGTTTCAGCTGTTTTCACTAGTGCTAATTGAAGGCGATGTGCAAAACAATGAACATAATATGCATATTTGCATTCTTTGAGAAACAAGGCTTGTAAGCCATTCCACTGACCACGCATATTACTAGCGCCATCATACCCCTGCCCTCGCATGTTTTCAATTTGAATATCATAATGATTAAGAATTTTTGTTATTCCATTTTTCAGAGTTAAAGCACAAGTATCGTCAACACGTTGAATATCAAAAAACCTTTCTTTAACATAACCATCAACATCCACATACCTTAAAACAATCACCATTTGCTCTTTCTTGGAAGCGTCTCGTGACTCATCAACAAGTATACAATATTTGGCATCTCCAATTTCCTCGCGGATCTTACTTCTAACTCTGCTAGATATAATGTGCAAGAGTTGTTTTTGAATCTCAGGTGAAGTGTACTTGGCATTTCCAGGGGCATTCTCCAAGATAACTGCATTCACATCTTCATTTAGTGATGCTGAATACTTGATCAACTCAATAAAATTACCACGATTCCTTGAACCTTTTGACTCATCGTGACCTCTGAAAGCACATTGTTGACAGGCAAGCCATCTTAAACAGCTTAATTGTAGTCTTGAGACGCAACCTATGTCTCTTTATAGCCTCTTTTGATCGCTTTTCTACCAAAAGACGTATTGGTTGAGTTGAATTCTTCAAGGCTTGAGAATTCCCTTGGGCAAAAGAGAGTGTCCCGAATCAACATTTCCTGAGTGTTTTAGAAATGCGCATGCTGGTCCATCATGAACAGAACACCATCTTTTAAAACCTTCACTAGTGAATGCTGGCTTCTTTGGTGGATCTGATTCAAAAAGAAAACAGTGAAAACAAAATGCAACATCTTTAGATGGTGAATACTCCAACCAAGGATGACGCGCAAACCAGCTAAAATTAAACCCTCTGTTCTGCTTTCCGAATTTAGATAGGGGATATCTTAATTTTGGCTGATAGGGTCCCAACGATAAATACGCTCTTCGAACTTCATCACGCTTGTTAATAGGATGTTGCATTATTGGAATTCGTAACCCCGGATCACGTTCTAATGGAGTAACTTCCATCCCTACAGGTATGTCTTCTTCTATTCCAATTTTTTGGGTGCGCAATTCTTCGGTTTCAACTCTTTCAACAACTTCTTCATTGAGCCTAATATTTTGATTGACACTTTCTGATCCATCTACTTTGGATATAGTGTTGTAAAATGCTTCCAATCTTCCTCGTTTGGATGGTTGACGATGAGTCGGCATCGTATCTTGTCTTCCTGTAACATAAGTTAATTCAATCATTAAGCAACAACAACAAAGTCCGTCAATCCACAAACCACAAACTAACCAAACCCAAAGACTTGATCACAAAAATTGAGTCTTAACAGAGAATACATACCAAACTTCAACAATTCAATCGCCCAAAAATCCATACAACAAAAGAGCCCCAATTCCTTAAAGACCCAAAAACAAATATTCATAAAATCCCACTAAATCCCTAAAACAAACATTCATTATTCATAAAATCCCCAAATTAGAAAACCAAAAATTAATAATCGATTCAACAACAATTCAATTAATTTTATATCACAGATTAAAGTATTAAACAATTTAAACTGAAATCAAAACATACCATCAAGTTAGTTATACAAAGAGAAACCGATTCTAAAAACCCTAGTGATAGTAAATTAGTAATTTCAAATTAAAAAAAAGCCATCCCCATTCACGAAATTAAAATACATACTCATCTGATCTGATCACCCAATATAAAATCGTATGATTCGTATCTCCTTACCTAGTCTAGAGTTTTCCCTGTCTCCTCCCGTTTCCCTCTTTTAGTCGTTTTCTTTCTCAAACTAAGAGAGAAAGATGATTTCTTTCGATTTCGCATGAAAAGGCAAAGAAATTCTTACCCCTGGGCTAGCTTGTTGCGTGAAAAAATTTTTTCTTTCCTCGGGCCGCTTGTTCGCATGAAGTTCGGGGCTAGCTTGGACTCGGCCTCGATGAAATTTGGGCTTTGATTTACTACTAAGTAAGCATTTTTTTCTTTTATTGGGGCTTGCTTAAGCCCCCCTAGTCTTGGCATAGTTCCGCCCCTGAGTTCGACTATGGTTGTGAGACCCATTTGGAGCAGGCCTTGGACCTGGCTGACAAGCTTGGATTGGAAGAGCTCGTTGAGCTCATTAGGTTTTCCAGAGAAGGAGTGATGAAATTGCAGCTCGGAGGGCCCACGATGACATTTGAATAATTTGTTTGAAAAAATGGTTGACGCCGTCACGCCAATGCAAATTGGTGATGTTGCTTGCTCCCGATGTTGCTCTTGATGTTGTTGCTCTATGATGTTGATGCTTTCTTATAGATATTATAAGTTTAAGTTTTTAAAAATCCGGTGGTTTAAGTTTTTAATACTTTTTTGGATGATTATGGTTTATTTTTGGATGATTATGGTTTGAATTCAAATGCACTTATAGTTCCTTTTAACTATAATTATGTGTACAATGCGCCTATTGTAACACAAGTTTATGCATGCTTCATTCTCACTCGCCCTACTCCATATACTCCACAACGACTCATTTCATACCTCTACATACAAGTATGGAATCGTTTGACTCCGCCGAAGATTTGGCAATCATCAAAGCGTGGTACGCCGTAAGTCGAGTTGTAGATCACTCACCCGTAATGGTAGAATCCTAAACCTTTTAGGCATATATATATGACAAATATAAGTAAGATTATGGGAACCCGAAGAGAAGAAGTCTTCAACAAATCCATAATAGGCACCAAGGCATCCAAGATGCGATAGTTGCTTTTATAGCTATCCAACAACGGATTTTGAACGCTAGACATTTTAGATAGTCCCTTCAACAATTTGAAAGTATTTTTATGGTTTATTCTACACAATCTTCATGGTATTCAAAATCCCGGAGTATGCCCCGCACTTTATGGTGGGTGAATCAGACTTGAACTCGCATGAAGATTGATAGTTTTAGGATTTTTTCTCAGAGATTTTGTGCGTAGATCTCTATGTAAACCCTCACGAGACTATAACTCGTCCACTGTGGTCTCCTAGGGGTTCAAAGGCTTGATGTACATGCTAAGTGCATCAGTGATTCCTACGAAAATGAGTAGATTTGAAATGAATAAAAGTATGAATGAAAATTTTTTTCCTTATGAAATGAAACAATCGGTTTATGTATGACTCCAAAAACCCGATTATGAAAATCATATTTTATCGCATGCTTGAACCGATGTTTTATGTCCTTCATGAATACCGAAACACTATCCAGAATCGGTTTACAAGTGTGTGAATACCAAGACACTACCAATTTTGGGTAGTGTTTTCGGGATTTTTTTTCCAGTTGTTTGATGTTTTGAATATCGATTTACATTAGTTGATCTCACATCTAACACGGTTAGTTAACACCTAAAATGAGTAATTAACACTAATTAATCAGAGATAAAATAGGTAGTAAGAGAATAGTTCGTTATGGGGTTTTGGGAAATTAATTTCTAATGATTCTTTTTGTCTTTTAGTAACAGGCCTCCATTAAAACCCCTAGGCCTCAAACTAAGAAGGTTTTTCATCAGCAATTTCTCGAAAAGTGTTGAGACAATTAATTTTGCACTTAACAACATGCACTTGTCATTTTATTTAGCAGTCATGCCATTCGTATTTTCCTCACTAGAATGTTCCGCACGTGCAAATGCACGTGCAAGAAGAATTGGCATTTAACTTGGCCTGGGTCCGTTTTCAACAGTCAATTTTCCTCTTCTTTGTTGTTAATAACCTAAATTACCAATATATCCTCAGTTTTATTTGTACACATTTTTTTTGAATGAGAGCTACAGGGGCAAAATGGTCCAAAATATTTTGCAGCTTCATTGCACTGTTGCTAAGGGGAGTTCCCTTTATAGAATAGAATAGATGTAAGGAACAAAATTGCAGTGTTGCCAAATCATATTTGTACTACGCCTATTACATTATCAGGTACTATTACAAGGTTTCAAGGATAGTGTTTTACATTCTCACATTATTTACAGAAAAGATGGATAGACCGTGGAAAAAATCGTGAGAAAAACTGTCCTCTCACAGTGGTGGGACCAAAACCCAACCCCCTACCAATCCCACGTGCATGGGGCCCTCCAATCTACGAGAGGACAGTTTTTCTAGGTGTTTTTTCTTACGGTTCACCCAGAATCACTGTAGTATTAACGATCTTGGCATCATCTCTAAACATAATTAAGAACAATCTTCTCCTGAAACTTCCCACCGCACATGAATGACCAATAAAACTTATAATGCTAAAGAGGGAATCGCTCAGTGAGACCTAGAGCCTTGACCAAAATAAATCCAGATTCTTCCTTCATATCCAAATCTTCCTCGTTCCAACGTTTTCAGCTTTCCAATCAAATGATTGTTAAAGCAAACCTAGCACTAAATGTACCATTCGATGTGCTAATGGCAAACCTGGACAAATTCGACGACCTGAACCAAATGGAATCAACTCAAAATCTTGGCCTTTATAATCAAGTTTTGAACCTACAAATCTTTCAGGTTTAAAACAAGTTGGGTTTGCCCATACGGTGGGATCTCGCCCAATTGCCCATACATTGACTAGGACCTGGGCATCGTTAGGGACAATAAAATCATGGATTTTAGCATCAGTCACTGCTCTGTGCGGGACCAACAATGGAACGGGTGGGTGAAGTCGTAGTGTCTCTTTCACAATTGCTTGCAAGTATGGTAGTCGAACGATATCTTGTTCTTGTATTGGTTGGTCTCTGCCTATAATACTTGAAATCTCTTGGTGAACTTTTATCATCTTACATGGGTCATGAAGTCGTTCCGCCATTGCCCATTCTATCGTGGATGAGCTAGTATCTATACCGGCAGCAAAGAAGTCCTGATTCAATACCACTTTGTCAGACTTGCAAATTTCAAGTAAACCAATGGAGGCATATATAAGGCTACAACAGAACATAAATTACCTGGGGTCTTTAGGGGCAACCCAAAAAAATTAGGGGCGACACAAAACGACAAAAAATGTCATAATCGGTAAGTTATTTTCGGGACGTTTTTTAATGGCCAAACTACCCTTTACAATCGATAGATAACTATACAATCAGTAGTTAATCAACAATCGGGAGTAAATTTAGTTTGTATAACTTCCGAATATAAAGTATCCTGAAAATAAAATCCTTTATCTTTTGAAGTTTGACTATCCTATAATCGGTAGTAAATAAAGTTATCTTGACTCCCGATTAAAGTAGACCTTTGGCAAAAATGCTACCATAATCGGTAGTCAAGATAGTTCATATAACTACCGAATATAGAGTAGCCCCAAAATTGAGAATTTTTGCAAAATCTTTTTTTTTTTTTGAATTTTGCTGAGCCTCGTAATCTAGAATAAAGGAAGAGTTATCATGACTTCCGATTATACAAAGGTTTCTCTTGCAAAAATGCTACCATAATCGTAGTCAAGATAGTTCATATAACTACCGAATATAGAGTAGCCCCAAAATCGATTTTGCAAAAATCCTTTTTTTTGGAATTTTGGTTGAGCCTATAATCTGTAAGAAAGGAAGAGTTATCATGACTTCCGATTATACAAAGGTTCTCTTTTGCAAATATCCTACCATAACCGGTAGTCAAGATAGTTCATATAACTACCGAATATAGAGTAGCCCCAAAATCGATTTTGCAAAAATCCTTTTTTTTTTGGAATTTTGGCTGAGCCTCTAATCAAGAAGAAAGAAGAGTTATCATGACTTCCGATTATACAAAGGCTCTCTTTGCAAATATCTTACCATAATCTAGTAGTCAAGATAGTTCATATAACTACCGAATATAGTAGTAGCCCCAAAATCGCATTTTGCAAAAATCCTTTTTTTTTTGAATTTTGGTTGAGCCTATAATCGGTAAGAAAGGACTTCCGATTATACAGTGGCTCTCTTTGCAAATATCCTACCATAATCAGTAGTCAAGATAGTTCTTATAACTACCGAATATAGAGTAGCCCCAAAATCAGATTTTGCAAAAATCCTCTATTTTTCTAATTTGGTTGAGCCTATAACCGGTAGTCAAAATAGTTCATATAACTACCGAATATAAAGTTCCCCAAAAATGAGATTTTGCAATCGGTAGCTAAAAAGAACCTAAACTACCGATTATGAAGGGGCATATAAGTATTTTCAACCTATTTTGTCTTTTGTGTCGCACCTAATTCTTTTGGGATCGCCCCTAAAAATGCTAGGATAAATTATGGCTAATAAATCATAAATATCCAATGATTTTTAGATTGTGTTCAAGACAAAAGGCAAAAAAAAATAGTAACACAAAAACAAATGCCAAATTACAAAATCACGTGAAAAATAGTACCAACCCTCGGTAAAGACTTGATTTCATGACGTTGAAGTTGGATGCCATTTTCATCCGATGGATCAAGAATTATATCAAGCAAGTCACCAGAACTACCACTATTTTTCTCTCTAGATTGTAATAGTATCATTTTCTGATTTATAATCTTATCAAATATCTCGTCCAATATCCTAACATGCTTTTTAGTACGACGTCTAATACCTTGTACATCAATAAATCTAAGAACCGGGAAAAAATCAGAAAGATTAGGCTTTCCCGCTTCCAGCAGTACTCCTCTAACAGCACGTTTAAAGGTAGAAACCGTATCTGAACTCAAATCAGCTAAATCTATCGAAAAGAAACTATTCGATATCAAATTAAGAACAGTTGTAAAAGCAGCTTGACCAATGTCAACGGCAGAACCCGAATTCGCATTTCGGCCAACATAAGTGACTAGCTCATTCAACTTTTCGTGCCTCACGTTTTGATTTGAATCAAGTTTTTGAGCAGTAAAAATGTGTGAGTTTGTTAATTTTCTAATGTTGCGCCATTGATCAGGACAAACATTCAACCATACTATTGAAGATTTATGGTGATTGAATACCGTCATTGCATCTAAAACATATCGACTAGAAAAAGATTGATCATTCTTCTGAAGAATTTCTTTGGCCATTGCACAAGAAGAAATGACTATTGTTGTTAAAGTACCGAGCTTCAATGACATTAACGGCCCATAACGTTTTGCGAGTAGAGTCAGTGACTCCTGAGGTTTTTTTCCAAGCTTCAATAGATTTCCAATAATTGGTACAGGAACCGGACCTGGTGGGAGATTTGTATGTGGATTTCTTGCTGCCGAGTTGATGATCATTTTTAAAAATGTACATGGAAGTAAAATCAACAGAAAAAGATTCAAGTAATCCATTCTTTTTTCCTCCCAGTGTATGAAACTTGAAATTTTCGTACACCTGTAGGCACTATAGAAAATGGGTAAACCATATGCATTTAAATAGGGGAAAATGAATTAACAAGGCTTAAAATGCTTCGCATGAGGTCACATGGCCCATGTTCATCACTTTTATGAAGATTTTTAGGTCAGGTACACAAACCTAACTAATGTACCAAAAACATTTAATCTATCTGGTTATCCCCACCAGATTGTCAGATCATCCTTCCTCGAGCACGATAGCTATCCAACACAACTACGAAACCCAACTCTATAGAAGAAGTTCAAAAACGAAAGCTCTAAATACATTGAATAGTAATAGCATGGACTTCTAAACTAGCAAGTTATAGGGGAAAAGGAAAAGTATGGAAAATACTTTGCTAAACTACTGGCAATCAAATATGGAAAAATTGTCAATCAAATGGAAAATAACGAACTACGAAATAAAACTAGAATTGCTGTGCTTAATAACAACTTGCGAAACTAGAAGCTTAAAAATAAAATTTCCTAATCAATAGATACCAGCTGCAAAGGTTGAGTAAATGTGGGTAAGACAATTCAAATGCCAGTGAAGATAATCCGATTTGTGCGGCCTGGGGATAGATTCCAGCCTTTTCAACTCAACATCATAATGTAGTATCGATCCTCACCGTGTTTCTCATATTCCCTAATAGGAGCACAGAAGATGATCTTAAGTGTAGGATTTGAAATAGTCGCTATGAAAATAAGAGCAGATTTATTGGGTCTTGCCACATTAGTATTGTGGAAAATATCAACATTATACTTCTTCTTCCATTTTTCTTTCCTCATCCTCCGTCAGAACCCACAGTGTAAACTTCCCCATGGACTCCTCATCAAGGCAATTGCATGATTCCTTCACGCCAAGTACAGAATTATTCGTGTAATCAAGGATACAGAGTGACCTCCTCAATCTCCAATAGTTTAGAAGTTTTTGAAGCTCCCTCTGGGTGTTCTATTGTATAATACGATTCTCTACTAACATCAATACGAATTACTTTCCTGTCAGAACAACTCAACAAGTTCAAAGACCCTTTCACAGACACTGGTTTATATCCATCATCTTCAAACCAAAACTCTTGAAAGAATTTTCATATCCATCATGTTCTAACCAAAATCTCATCCACGGAATATCAATATCTCTCCATGAGTCACGTCCAATGCCAAGAGTAACAATTTTGAAGAAATAATAATTATTTCCTTTATATAAAAGATAGCTTAAAAGATGATCATTTTCATCACAAATATTATCCCTTCGAATACAAAGAACTTTATACTTATTTATGAGTGGGTCAAAAACTAAATAAAAATGTAGCTCGTTGATATGTCGCTGATAGTACCCACAAATAACAGGAAGTTTAATGGAATTACGTGTATTTGGATTATAAACATGATGACTATACATGCGGTACTGTTCTTGACAAGACAAAATTACTAAACCATCGAGAGATCCTTGAAGCTTTAGTCTCTTGTTAAACAAACCTTCTCTAAAATAGAACAACTTGTATTTTTCCGTACCAATATCATAGAAAGAAATTCCTTGATCGTTTAACACTATCCTCCAAATCGCGATATTGTTCCGTGTTTTGGAGATCATTATAAGGACTTTTATCATCAGGATTGAAATCGGGATAATTTCCAGAAAGACTGAGAAATCCACGAGACATGGTTCGTCTTGAATGTGACTTAATAAAATCGGAATCATTAAGGATCAAACTAGACCATGTTTTGCATACACGTCTAAATTGCATTAAACAATCAACGGGTATTCTTGTAAGTATATCATATAAAATAACATCAGAAGGAACAGTAGGAAGAGATTTACCAGACCCTTCAGAATCACCATCGCCAACTTGTTTCTGCTTCTCCTTCGTCATCATCAGTCTCTATATACTTTCAGAGAAACCCTAGAATAAAACCCATGCTTGGCACATGTTACGAAACGGACCCAAAAACAGAAAGCCCTTCAGTAGGACTAAGTTTTATCTTTTCAGTATGGGACTAGGACTCTATATGATGTCCTATAAATACACTTCTGTCTGTGTTTTTATTCATCCAAGATTTTTAAATTATTGAGGTGCATGGCTGATCTTTAATCAAAAGATAGTATGTTAGTATTAGGATCCCATCACTAGGGTTTTCAGAAAATAAAAATTTAAGATATGAAAAGCTTTCAAGATCTGGAAGCGGGTGGTGGTACCTTCACATCAAGAAGACGTGATTCTATAAACGGAAAACAAGATCCTATACAAGCTGTAATAAAATCAGATGTTTTTCAAATTAATAAGTCCCTTGCTGCCTTTAAGCGTCTTGTTATTTATGATCTTGGCACTCCTAAAGATACGCATCAACTTCGTCAAAAATTGCGTAGCACAAGATTACATATCGCACAGTTGGTGAAAGACACTTCAGCTAAACTCAAACAAGCCAGTGACATAGATCAGTGTATTGAAGTTGGTGCAAGGAAAAAGATAGCAGACGATGCTTGTCAACTTGCTAAGGACTTTAAGTCAGTTGTAAAAGAGTTTCAGGAAGCACAACTTGTTGCTGCTGAAAAGGAGAGAAACAGTATGCCCCTTTGTTTCACACTCGGGGTCTTCAAGCTACACTACAAGCAAGATGGACAGAAATTGGATGAAAATAATGTCCCTGAACAGCGCACTACTCTTATGGAATCTAGAAGGCAGGAGGTTTTGCTACTTAATAATGAGATTGTTTTTAATGAAGAAATCATTGAAGAAAGAGAACGAGGTATTAAAGAGATACAGAACCAGATTGATGAGGTGCATGAGATTTTCAAACATCTTGCTGCACTGGTCCATGAGCAAGGAGATGCAATCCATCACATTGATTCGAACGTCAATAAATCGCATACGGCAATTGAACAGGGGAAGTCCCAACTTGAGAAAGCGGCTAAGACCCAAAATCAAATTCATGTCTGACGTGCTTACCGTGGGTGGGTGATTCTTGGGCTGTCTGCTCAGCATGATATTCGTCCTGACAGCTTAAGCATCAAAGAAACTTGGTTTCTAAAACTAAGAGGGGCCACATCCTTAAAGTATGTGTCCCGACCACATCGTAGCTGGGATGGGGTTTTCTCAATTCTAGACCCTCCCAAATATATTAGCTCATCTTTTATTCCGACTCTTCCTTCGTCTCTTTGGCACTGGGTTCATTGTATATTAAGCTGTCCCATTTTTCTTTTCATTTTTGTCTATTTTCGAAGATTGCTGTTCCTATTAAGCTTTTCCTTTAAAGCTTGTTATTTCCATTTTTGTTAACTTTTGTAATTACTTGATACCACGAGTTCATTGACTTCTCAAATGGTTGCGCTTGCGAGTGGTGCTTCCCCATCATATAAGAGTAACTTCCGCAGACAAATTACTCAAACAACAAGAATAAGAAAAAGAAAGAGTAATTTTTCAGAAAATCAAAAGCTATTGTAAAAAGCGCATAAAAAGAAAGAATTAGTAAGACCATGAGTTTAAATATTGTGGGGTTTACGATCCTCGAGATCCTTTTTGTCTTTGCAGATGCTCACAGCACGTTCGTTTAACATGATGTACCAATTTAATTAAGTCTAAAAATCAAAAACTAGTTTTATTCCATAATTAATGAACTCAAACAAATCTACTTGTTTGAGAAGCAAAACTTGTTTGTTACATTAGACTTGTAATGGGAAACAGAACTTCACATCTAAAACGACCTAAGGCTCAAAATGAGTGATCTACTATTTACTTACATAAGCATGTGCAACATACCGGAAAATATATCACTCACCTAATTAATTATGCTCCCAGTTTGAACAGATATGACTGAATTTGCATAATCATGATGATGTGCCGCATAATCAAAGAATGCCCACACCAGACACGCTATACTTCCATTATTACCAGCTCCAAAACACGAAGGTTCTCAATTTTATCAAAGAAAGCACATTGAATATCATCAACGTTGACGATATAAGTAGGCTCCATTTCCTGGCACGATAATGGGAAAGAGTTTACAAGGGAAGCACAAGCAGAAAATGATAGCTAGAGTGCATAGTATCTTTTCGGCGGGTAAAGGACGGACCCATACTTTGCACCTCTAAACGTGTAGCATTAGGTGTTTTTCGAATTAATAGGTCTGTTACTACCTTTAAGCGTCTTGTTAATGACCTTGGCACACCTAAAGATACGCCTCAACTTCGTCAGAAATTGCGCAGCACAAGATTACATATTATACAGTTGGTGAAAGATATAAAACAAGCCTGCAGTGACAAAGATCATCGATTGAAGTTGGTGGGACCAAAAAGATAGCAGCCAATGCTAATAAACTTGCTAAGGACTTTGAATCAGTTCTAAACGAGTTTCAGAAAGAATAGCATGTTGCTGCTGATAAAAGGAAGGTAGAAAATGACGCTTTTGTTCCACACTCGGGTCTTCAAGCTACATTCCAAGCGAGCTAGACAGAACTTCGGATAAGAACCCTGAACAGCGCACTGCTCCTAGGGAATCTAGAAGGCTACTTGACCATGAGATAGCTGTGAATGAAGCAGTCCTTTTTTTTTTTTTCTTACTTGAAAGGTTAGATTTATTAAAAAGAAAAATGAGAAAAGAATACAACTTGCGGCCAAAAGACTAGCAAGCTCGAAAATACAGTAGTTTAACTGAAACCCATAACGGCTTCCCAATTCAGAATTACATCCCCAAAAGAGATACTATGAAACCAGTTAAATAGATTTCCCATTGATATTATAGCCTCTTCACTTCAGTTATGATAGACTCCTTTTTCTTGCTCTTTTTTGTTTGCCATGATTCTTCTATTTCGTTCTGCCCATACTGCCCAAATGATAGCTAGAGGTACGATAGGCCACATATGTCTGGAGATATAATTTCCCTTACTAGCAGGCCAAAGCTGCAAATGATCCTTCACTGAGAGTTGATGATGTCCAAAGGAGGAGACAGTCCATCTACAATACAAATTATCACCTAGCGCCTAATACAACATAAATCTAGCTATATATCGAACCGGAACAAGAAAAATATGGAAAATACTTTGCTAAATTACTGGCCATCTACTATGGAAAATACTGTCAACCAAATGGAAAAAATAACTATTAGGCAAACTAGGGTTGTGGAAGGCAAAAATCTGCTTAACTAAAAGCCTAACAATAAAATATCCAATCAATAGATACCAGCTGCAAAGGTTGATTAAAGGCGGGTAAGACGGTTCGAAT
This sequence comes from Papaver armeniacum, assembly GCA_023531295.1. Taxonomy (NCBI): domain Eukaryota; kingdom Viridiplantae; phylum Streptophyta; class Magnoliopsida; order Ranunculales; family Papaveraceae; genus Papaver; species Papaver armeniacum. The sequence continues at coordinate 70,178 of JAJJWW010001419.1, forward strand.
GCCAGTGAAGATAATCCGATTCATACGGCCTGGGGATGGATTCCAACCTTTTCAACTCAACATCATAACTGTAGTATTGATCTGCATCGTCGTCTTTCTCATATCCGCTAATAGGAGCACAAAAGATGATCTTAAGTGTAGGATTTGAAATAGTTGCTATGAAAATAAGAGCAGTTTTATTGGGTCTTGCCACATTAGTGTTGTGGAACATATCAACATTATACTTCTTTATCCATTTCTTCTTTTCCTCATTCTCTGTCAAAACCCATAGTGTAAACTTCCCCATGGCCTCCTCATCAGGGCAATTGCATGATTCCTTCATGCCAAGTACAAAATTATTCGTGTAATCAAGGATACAGAGTGACCCCTCAATCTCCAGTAGTTTAGAAGTTTTCGAAGCTCCCTCCGGGTATTCAATTGTATAATATGATTCTCTACTAACATCAATACGAATTATTTCCCTGTCAGAACGACTCAACAAATTCAAAGACCCATTCACAGACACTGGTTTATATCCATCATCTACATACCAAAAACTCTTGAAAGACCCATCCGCAGTCACTAGTTTATTATATCCACCATCACCTATTAACCAAAATCTCATCCACGGAATATCAATATATCTCCATGAGTTACGTCCAATACCAAGAGTAACAATCTTGAAGAAATAATGATCGTTTCCTTTATATAAAATATCATGTATAAAATGATCATTTCCTTCACAAAAATTAGCCCTTCGAATACAAAGAACTTTATACTTATTTATGAGTGGGTCAAAAACTAAATAAAAATGTACGTCATCGATATGACGCTGATAGTACTCACAGATATCAGGAAGTTCAATCGAATAACGTGTAGTTGGATTATAAACATGATGACTATACATGCGGTACTGTTCTTGACAAGACAGAATTATTAAACCATCGAGAGATCCTTGAAGCTTTAGTTTCTTGTTAAACAACCCCTCTCTAAAACAGAACAACTTATATTTTTCCTCACCAATATCATAGAAAGAAATTCCCTTAGATCGTGTAACACCATCCTCCAAATCGTGATATTGTTCGGTGTCTTCGAATTCATAATCAAAACTTTTATCCTCAGGATCGAAATCGGGATAATTTCCGGAAAGACTGAGAAATCCAGGAGATATGGTTCGTCTTGCATGTAATTTAATAAAATCGGAATCACCAAGGATTAAACTAGACCATGTTTTGCATACACCTCTTAATTGCATTAAATAATCAGCGGGTATTCTAGTAAGTATTTCGTATAAAATAACATCAGAAGGAATAGTAGGGAGAGATTCACCAGACCCTTCAGAATCACCATCGCTAACTTGTTTCTGCTTCTCCTTCGTCATCATCAGTCTCTTCTATATCTTTTCTGTAAATAAACACTAGTAGAATTTTAGTTTTAGGCAGCACAAGAATAAAAAGCATAAAAACAAGATGGGTAAAGGACCCGTATTAATACTATACTTTGCACCTCTAAACGGGAAGGTTGCGAAAAGGACCCAAAATAGAATGCCCTTCAGTAGTAGGAAAAAGTTTATCTTTTCAGTATAGGACTAGGACTCTATATGACGTCCTATAAATATACTCTGCGGTTATGCGTTTTTATTCATTCAAGATTTTCAAATCAATACAGTTAAGTTTCCTTAATTGAGGTGGCTATTAGTATTAGGATCCCATCACTAGGGTTTTCAGAAAATAAAAGTTTAGATATGAAAAGCTTTCAAGATCTAGAAGCGGGTGGTGGTACCTTCGCATCAAGAAGACGTGATTCTATAAACGGAGAACAAGATCCTATACAAGCTGTAAAATCAGGTGTTTTTCAAATTAATACATCTATTACTGCCTATAAGCTTCTTGGTCGTAAACTTGGCACTCTTAAAGATACGCCTCAACTTCGTCAGAAATTACGCACGACGGGATTACAAATTGCACAGTTGGTGAAAGATACTTCAGACAAACTCGAACAAGCCAGCGACTTAGATCAGTGTATTGAAGTTGGTGCTAGGGAAAAGATAGCTGCCGATGCTAATAACCTTGCCAAGGACTTAAAATCAGTTGTGAAAGAGTTTCAGAAAGCACAACTTGTTGCTGCTGAAAGGTTGGAACAGTATGCCCCTTTTGTTTCACACTCGGGGTCTTCAAGCTACACTACAAGCGAGATGGACAGAAATTCGGATACTAATAACCCTGAACAGCGCACTCTTCTTATAGAATCTAGAAGGCTTGAGAATGAGATTGTTTTGAATGAAGCAATCATTGAAGAAAGAGAACAAGGTATTCAAGAGATACAGAACGAGATTGTTGAGATACATGAGATTTTCAAAGATCTTGCTGTGCTGGTCCATGAGCAAGGAGATGTCATCCTTGAAATTGATAAGAACGTCGATAAATCGCATATGGCAATTGAACAGGGGAAGTCCCAACTTGAGAAAGCGGCTAAGACGCAAAAATCAAATTCATCTCTGACGTGCTTGCTGTGGGTGATTTTTGTGCTAGTCCTACTCATCGTGATAATCGTCCTGACATCTTAAGTATCAAGAAACTTGATGTCTCGATCAACTAACTATCTTGGGAAAGCCAAATCAGTTGGACAAGTAGTTATTTTCATCACTTCCAAACTGAGCTAGCATGGATCACTGTTATTTCAGTTTCAGAACCTTTCAAATGAAATTCGGTTTGTTTATTTTATGGGTATCTCCATTTTTGTTTGGGTTTCGTTATTTAAATAAGAATATGCACACACTTTGAAACTACGTCTCTTGATTCTTAGATGATTGTTTACCCTGCAATTTTTGTTGGTAACATCTGCAGCTCAAAGAATGTATATTTTCTTTAAAATCCCTCACGTTTATGTCAGACCTCCTATGATAATTGATAGTAAGGTACTATTGATTCTTTCATGTGACTGTGTTACAATGGGACATCCCACAATCGGAGCTGCATTCGAAAGAAATGGAGGGTTACAAAAAGATATGCTTGTTTTATATGTAATTTGTACATTAAACAAGCCTATCTTTTGAAACGGGGCAGATAAAATACACGATTCCAAACACAGTTTAATTTGCTGCCAGCAATTTTATACTAGCCAAACACTTAGAGATGATACAAAATATGTAGATCAGACTGAAAACAAAAGATAAGACTGAGAACGCAAAACTTTACAATGCTAGTCGATGTTTCAGAAAACCCAGTTAACATTTCATCGGATTAATTTGACCCAACACAAAGATATTGGGTATTTGATGAAGAACCAGCTTAACTGAGCATAGAAAACTCAGCAGGGCTTCTAACATCAACTTACTTTCTTTTCTAATAGAAAAAGAAATTTATTATGACAGGAAATTATATCTAAGAGAGTTCAAGAATATATCCTTTACATAATCTAGGTATTGAACAACTAACATCAAACAATTGTCTTCAATAATTTCCTTAGATCTCCAAGAACATCTACTGAAATTTCCCTTCACCATTGTTGTCATAAATCAGCACCTTTTTTTCATTATTCTCTTTTGCCCATGTTACACTTATTATTAGCTGTATAGCCATCGCCTCAGCTATTTCTGGTTCTGAATTGAAACCTGAATCACAAACATAATCAGTTACAATTCCATTTTTAAATTGAACTTTTCTAATACTAAATTCCCCTGTTTCATTTTTGAACGAGGCAGGTTAGAAACATTTCTGGCGTTAAGACCCTTATTTTGCTGCTCCTCTATTTTCCAGTCCTGAAGGATTAGGTTTAATAGTTAATACCATTAAAAATGACCCTATTCCTGTAATTCCAGATCGACCAAGTTAACACAAAGAAATTTTTTACCAAAGGTGTCCAATCATTATCAAACCAGCTAACACCGCATTGAAAGAAATCAGCATTGCATGGAGGCCAAGGGATACCTAGTGCAAACCAGATAGCCGTAGTGAAGTCGCAGTCTATGAAAACATGTTTACTAGTTTCAGCAACCCCATTACTACATGACTGGGCATTTGTGATGAGAAATGAGCAATCTTGGCTCTAAGAGGAAGAACATCAGTAAATAATTTCCAGACAAAGAGAAAAAACTCTTGGAATGACCTGAACCTTCCAAAGTCTCCTCCACAATTTTGAATTATCATCATTATCCCACTAAAGCATAAGCAGATTATGTTGTGAACTGTCCAGGTGAGCTAATAGTAGAAATTGAGAAATTGGTCGGCGCAATTTCTCACTGGGCACTTTTTTAAATGCATATCCCCATATAGGCATTTTTTTAATTTTCCAAGAAAATGATAGAAACACAAAATATCAGCGCAATTACAAAACTGCCCAACCAGTGAGAAATTGCGCCGACCAAAATCTCATCTCACCAGGTGAGAAATTGACAAAGTAAATGAGTTTTTACCAATTTGATGGAGCTGGACGGAAATCGTAACGGCATGGGCATTAAATAAATTATGAAAAAAACGTGGGCACTTTTTTAAATGCATTTCCCTACATGAGCATTTTTTTAATTTTCCCTTAAGGAATTTAACTCTACTATTTTCCTGCTAGTGCCAGTAAATACTTACAATTCTACTCAAAGTATCCAATTCCTCCTCTAATTCCTGTAGAGTTTTCTTGGAGACTAAGTGACCAGGTTGATTATTTTCTTTCTATATTCTTCTAAGTTCTAAGAATCTCCTATTTGTTCTGAATATGTTTTTAAAAGTGTCCCTATTCCAGGATTTGAGTTCTTCAAAAACACTAGGCAGAGCATTCAAGAAATTATTATATTATTTGTAATTGGGAGTTTTTCTGATATGCATCCATTTGATAATGTGTTTTCTAAACTACACCCGTTTTTACAATATTTCTAAACTACACCCGTTACGATAATTCCGTCGATTTTTTGAATAAAACGGCTAACGGCCGTTATCTTTACAGCTGTCGTACATCGGTCTGGACATAATTCTTAAAGCACCCTAAAATATTCTGAAAAAGATTAGGGAACTCATGGTGTTCCATCCACCCCCTAAAAGTTTTATAAGGCCTATCAATTCTAGGGAGATTATGATCAGTATCTAGCACTATTGGATTATGATCAAATCCAACTCTAGAGTAGTGAAAAAGAGCAGTCTAACATCAACTAACTGCGGTAACAAGTTTTTGATGTGCGATTTTAAAATGAAAATACCAAAGCAATACAATTTGAACCGCAAAAAAAGGAACCTAATTCATGTAAAACACAAAAATCGCAGGCTTCAAGCATTGACCAATTGCAACGGGCATACTATAACGTAAAATGTAGACAATCTACTATGCAAAGCAATACAATGATGTAATACATAATATATATATACCCATCAAACAAGGAAGGTGTACCATATGGAAACAATGGTAATAGTTTAGCAAGGGACCTCTAAATCATCCTTACATTTTTAGGGGCGACCCCAAAAGAATTAGGGGCGACTTTTTTATTCCCAACTCATATACAAGGTTATGGGATGTCCAAATTTGTGAAAATTACCATAATATCCTTATACAATCGGTAGCTAAGGTAGTGGTATTATCTACCGATTATAAGTATTCTCAATGTTGTGGTCGTTAGCAATCGGTAGATAGGTGAAGTTCATAAATAACTTCTTAACCTACCGATTATTCTAGTTCCCAAATTCGAAAAAATTGAAATTTCGATAAAAACTCATTTTGAGGCAACCTATAATCAGAAGGTTATAAGTAATCAATCCTACCGATTATGATAGATTTCAAAATCCATTACATGAAGGTGTTTATGGGTAAAAATCGTTTCGGCCGATTTCGGTAAATTCGGTAGGTGAGTGAGAAACTGGTTCAAACCCTAAACAAATGTGCTGCACGTGAGCACTTTATAGATTCGAGAGATCAATCTATACAAGTCCGGCCTAAACCAAGAAATGGCCGTTCCAGACTTGCTTCGGTCACAAAGTGGAGGAGAAGGGTTGATTTGGGGAGGGAAGCAAAGAAAGGTGTTAGGACCAGAATAATTCTGGGAGAGTAGTGTCTCGACTTGTATCAGAAAGTGAAAGCTTCGGAAGCTTGCAAGAGATGAAAGCTTTTTGGAGAGCTTGCAAAGTTGCCTTTTCTGAGAGTGTTGTATTTTTCTCCTGACCGAGACTTGTTGTCTGGTGGAAATAGGTAAGACCTATTTATACAAGTCGAGATTGAAACGTACCCTGGCCTCATGAAGGAAGAGAGTAAAGGGTGAAATAATGGGAGGAGGTGGTAACCGCATGGTGTTTATGGGTGAAAACGTTTTCACCATTATTTCCTCATTTATTTGACCGATTTATTCCTTTTCACGCTTTCTTAATGTGAGTGTAGTGTACGCCGTGTAAGTTTGTGACCGCCAAACCAAAACCCCGGAAAGCATCCCCCGTTTGTGTTGATATCTCGAGTGTTGGTTGCACCTTGAGTGCAAGTGGCGCTGCTAGTGGCGCGTGTGGCATGTGCCATTGGCATGTGCGGAATGCCTTTGTTGCGGTTTGCATCTTGAGTGCAAGTGGCAATGCCAGAGCTGCTAGTGGCGTGTGTGGCATGTGACAATGGCATGTGCGGAATGCCTTGGTGGTAGGTTGTACGTTGAGTGTAAGTGGCAATGCCTGCTAGTGACGTGTGTGGCAAGTGCCAATGGCGTGTTCGGCCATTAGGACCGTGGCCTGGTAAGAAAAGCTACCAGCGAGCGTGTTGGCATGCGCCAATGGCATGCGTGGCCAATTTGGGTCGCGTCTTGGTAGGAAAAGCTACCAGCGAGCGTGTTGGCATGTGCCAATGGCATGCTCGGCCAACTTGGGTTGCGCCCTGGTAGGAAAAGCTACCAGCGATGCGTGTTGGCATGTGCCAATGGCATGCGTGGCCAACTTGGGTCGCGCCCTGGTAGAAAAAGCTACCAGCGAGCGTGTTGGCATGTGCCAATGGCATGCGTGGCCAAGTTGGGTTGCGCTCTGGTAGGAAAAGCTACCGGCGATGCGTGTTGGCATGTGCCAATGGCATGCGTGGCCAATTTGGGCCGCGCCCTGGTAGAAAAAGCTACCAGCGAGCGTGTTGGCATGTGCCAATGGCATGCGTGGCCAATTTGGGTCGCGCCTTTGTAGAAAAAGCTACCAGCGAGCGTGTTGGCATGTGCCAATGGCATGCGTGGCCAACAGGTCGCGCCTTGGTAGAAAAAGCTACCAACGAGTGTGTTGGCATGTGCCAATGGCATGCGTGGCCAACTTGGGTCGCGCCTTGGTATAAAAAGCTACCGGCGAGCGTGTTGGCATGTGTCAATGGCATGCGTGGCCAATTTGGACGCGCCTTGGTAGAAAAAAGCTACCGGCGGCGTGTTGGCATGTGCCAATGGCATGCGTGGCCAATTTGGGTCGCGCCTTGGTAGAAAAAGCTACCGACGAGTGTGTTGGCATGTGCCAATGGCATGCGTGGCCAATTTGGGTCGCGCCTTGGTAGAAAAAGCTACCAGCGAGTGTGTTGGCATGTGCCAATGGCATGCGTTGCCAACTTGGGTCGCGCCTTGGTAGAAAAATCTACCAGCGAGTGTGTTGGCATGTGCCAATGGCATGCGTGGCCAACTTGGGTCGCGCCTTGGTAGGAAAAGCTACCAGCGAGCGTGTTGGCATGTGCCAATGGCATGCGTGGCCAATTTGGCCTAGGTTGCATGGTTTGCAAGCCTAGGTGTGGGCGCTACTTTGGCATGGCACGGCTAGGGCCAAGGTAAGGGTGTTTGGCTTGGCGTGGCGTGACCAGCATAGCTAGGGCCAAGGCAGAGTGTGTTTTGCATGGCGTGGCTAGCTCGGCTGAGTGTGGCTGGCATGATTTGCCATTGGCACGGAGGTGCGGCTAGCATGATTGGCATGCTTCGACGTGTTTGGTATGGATGGCATGATTTGCCATTGGCATAGAGATGTGGCTAGCATGGTGGGCATGCTTCGGCGTGTTTGGTATGGCTGGCATGATTTGCCATTGGCATAGAGATGCGGCTAGCATGGTTGGCATGCTTCGGCGCGTTTGGTATGGCTGGCATGATTTGCCATTGGCATAGAGGCGCGGCTAGCTTGGGCTAGGTGTGGCTGGCATGGTTTGCCATCGGCACGGAGGTGCGGCTAGCATGGTTGGCATGCTTCGGCGCGTTTGGTATGGTTGGCATGATTTGCCATTGGTATAGAGATGCGGCTAGCTTGGGCTAGGTGTGGCTGACATGATTTGCCATTGGCACGGAGTTGTGGCTAGCATGGTTGGCATGCTTCGGCGCGTTTGGTATGGATGGCATGATTTTCCATTGGCATAGAGATGCGGCTAGCTTGGGCTAGGTGTGGCTGGCATGATTTGCCATTGGCATGGAGGGGAATTAGGGTTTTGTTCGTTGTAACCCTAATTTGAAAAAATACCCCTATTAATTACTGACTACATGCATTAAATTTTCTAATAAATGTGTCACTGGTGACATTAAGCTATTTGGGGTTTTACGATTTTACCCTTTGTTTAAAAACCACCATCACAATTAAGTCCCCTGCTTAGCTCGGAACAGGAGATTTGTTGCGAGGTAAGCATAAGATGGTGACAAACTATCGACGGCAAATCGTAAAGAGAATTGAGGAGGTTTGTCCGACCTTTTTATAAATAGGATTTGGAATCCTTGCCTGCGGCGATTTTGCACAATCGGGAGGTCAAGCAATTGGGAAGTCAAAACATCATTGAGAGACAGTAGTCACAGGCGGCATTGAGAAGTTGACGCGAGTTAGAAACCGAGCGTGCTAGCTGGTGGGACCGGCGCAAGGTAGTGAAGCTGTGCGTGCTTGCTGGTGTGACTTGGGCGGTCATTGGGAAGTTGGCGTGAGTTGGGACCGGTGCAACTTGGGCTGGGGAGTTGGCGCAATTGATGGGACCGGTGCAACTTGGGGGGGCATTGGGAAGTTATTGCGAGTTGGGAAACTGAGCGTGCTAGCTGGTGGGACCGTCGCAAGGTAGGGAAGCTGAGTGTGCTTGCTGGCGGGACCGGCGCAACTTGGGTGGCATTGGGAAGTTGGGCGTTCTTGCGAGCCCGCACGATTTTTGGTAAAGAGAAATCCTTCCCTATTTCAGAATCTTCACGCCCATATATATATATAAAATCCCTTTCTCTCATCTTGCACCTTATTCCTTTCATCCTTTCCTACTAGCGGCAGAGTCACAAAGAAAAACCGGCTTCCATGTATGTCTTCCAGTACTTCTCTTGTTTCCCTTTTCATGTAGGTGCAAACCCTAAGAGTATGCGTTTTTATTTATAATCCTTGCAATGATATTGCGCATATAATTTATTGGCGTGTCTCTCGTAGAAAATATTGTATGTATGCAACCAAGGGAAATACTGCATATATTATTCGAACCCGTAGGAAAGTGCTCCATATATAATTTTGAACCCGAAGAAGGATACTGCAGACGCACTTGAGCCCGTATAAAATACTGCGTATATAATTTTGAACCCTGAAGAAAATACTGCGTGTGCAGTTTTGAACCCGTAGAGAATACTGTATATGAATCCCGAAGAAGAATATTGTATATATGCTTCATATGACTTCGAACCCGCAGGAAATATTGCATATATGAACTTTCGGTCCTGAAAGAAATACTGCGCGTGCAGTTTTGAACCCGTAGAAAAATGCTCCATATATAATTTTGAACCCGAAGAAGGATACTGCAGACGCACTTGAGCCCGTATAAAATACTGCGTATATAGTCTTGAACCCGAAGAAAATACTGCGTGTGCAGTTTTGAACCCGTAGAGAATACTGTATATGAATCCAAGAAGAAGAATATCTTTATATATGCTTCATATGACTTCGAACCCCCAAGAAATATTGCATATATGAACTTTCGGTCCTGAAAGAAATACTGCGCGTGCAGTTTTGAACCCGTAGAAAAATGCTCCCTATATAATTTTGAACCCGAAGAATGATACTGCAGATGTACTTGAGCTCGTATAAAATACTGCGTACATAATTTTGAACCCTGAAGAAAATACTGCGTGTGCAGTTTTGAGCCAGTAAAGAATACGCCCTCTTTTTTTTTTTTTTTGTATTTCAGGTTTTCCTTTTGTTGGGCGCGGTTATGTGTCAGGGAGATAATTTTGTTTTTTCTCCGTGTGCAGATATCTTGTTACTAAGTTGTTATGAAGAAATCCGACAAGATGTTACCTGAACAAAATTTCACCTCATCGAAGGATGTTCATAGTTCCAAACCAAACACGGATGATGAATTCTTCGCCAAAAAACTTGCCTCTGCTCGGAATAATCACCCAGGTTTCGTGCCAATTTTGTTAACCGGTGGTGAAGATGAAAAGAAGACACGTTCGGTTCGCCCCAGAACACCATACGGTTCTGTCTTCATAAAGGGGTATATTCCTCTTCCAACATTGATTTCGTGGATGTGTCAAAGCCCATTGCGTTCCTTTGATAGATGGGTTGAGTTCATGGTGAGTAAAGAGCACATAAACACCAACTTGACTCGAGCGCAGATTATTGATCTTTGTCGAGCTTCAAGAAATCTCCAGATTAGGAAGGATATCCCGGGATTGGTTGCTTTCATCTCCAGATGGTGTTCGGACACCCATACGATCATATGTAGATGGGGTGAGATAACTTTCTCCTTGGAGAGTGTGGCTCTCTTGCTGAATCTTCCGGTAACTGGGAATCTTAACATCCAATTATCTGAAAGTGAGGTGAAGATGCGGGATGACCTTGCCGCTAAGTTGGGAGATTTCGCTCGGAAAGACTCCACTGCGAAGTCGAAGGATTCCGTCCTAAAGAGAATGAAAGGTGCCTTTACAAAATCTGGTGGATATCTCAATGGTTCCCGGACGAAATGGAACCTAAACAGAAAAGCAGTGATCTTCACGTTGCAGCATTTTTGGCTCTCTGGTTGTCTAGAGACATTTTTGATGACGGTTCTGGTAAGAAGGAGATAAGACCAGAGTTGCTAGCGATTGCTGTGAAGTTGGCAAAGGGCGAAGTTCTTCCCATTAGCAAGCTATTTCTTGGTTCCCTGTATGTGCATCTGGATCACCTAGTTGCGAACATGCGAGTTTCGAATGGTTTTATGAAAGTGGATTCATATGTGCACGTTGCTTTCCTGCAAGCTTGGTTATGGGAACACTTTGAGAAGTATGCTCTGAAACCGTTGTCTTCAATTCCCGCGAGTTGGGGGGGTTCCCGAATTATTCGATGGGTGAACATGCGTCCAAGGGTTGGCATGAGCTTGGTTAGTCTCCTCGATAAGTCGTATGAAATCAGTTTTCGCCCATGGGAGCCGGTCCATAGGTCGGTGACTCAACTTGACACCTTTGCTTCTGCTCCGATCATGTCTTTGTCTTCTGATGGCAATTTGAGCGTTGGTGAAAACTTGTTCATTCAAAGCTGCATGTCCGGTTATATGTCGTCTTTCTTCATGGGGTCTTTCCAGATAGCTGCTTACAATATTGACCGTGCGGCTCGTCACATGGGTTTCGATCAAGGGGTGCCTCTTGCTTACCAGACGGTGATTCCTAAGGATTCATTGCGTGCCGCCCTCAATGCCAGTGCCCTTGAGCCGGGTATCCACCTTCCCTTCTTTCAAATGGGAAGAGTAACTTCGACGACCTTTGGCTATAATGAGTTCTGATGCGATGAGTTTATTATGATCCAAGATTTTGTAAGCAGCGTGGTGGAGAATGTTCGTTGTAAACCTTCCCCAGCAGTTTTGAAGAAGTATCCAATGTTGAGAGATCACAAGTGAAAGTTGCCTAGTAACTCGGAAAGTCCCCAGGCCAAGGAACGGAGAACGAAGAATCGTGTTGGTGGGTTCCGGGCGGTTTCAAAAGATCCTCCCGCATCTCTCGTTTCTTTCAGTTCTTCCAATAATCAGGTATGTGTCATCTCCTTGTTGGTTTGTCTCAAAACACGTGAATTTCTGCTGAAAACATCTGTCTTGTTTCTTCCAGGCTTCGGTAGTGTTAATGCTTTATTTTGCCCTTGCACGTTGCTGTGGAGACGACAATTTCTTCGAAGAATTCTGGCGGCACTGAGCCTACTCATAGCGGTGATGAGTCAGAGAAAGAAGAAAGTTCGACAAGTGAGAGTGATTCCTCTAGCAGCACTGGTTCTTTTTCGGGAAGTGGTTCGGTGAGTTTCGCGCTTCTTTTCTTTCTTATTATGTTTCTTCTTTTGAAAAATGTCTAACTCAAATTCGCAGGAGGAATCCGGTTCGGAGGACGATTCTGGGATGGAGCCACTCGAAAACTTGCCTTTGGTGACCACCGCCGGTGACTTGGAGATGGGAGTTAGCCAATCGCCGGGCACAGATGTGGTTCAAACGGTGGATGATTCTCTGATGGTTGCTGCCGTAGACATGGAAGAAGACCCTTTACGAGTCGTGAGGCCAGTTGCAGGCGCCATTTTTGATCCCCCGTATTTAGTTCCTTATCCAGGTCATGTGCTGGTTGGCGGCTTCAGCGTACTGGCTAAGTATGAGGCGTTGTACACCTTAACTGGGAGAAGTACGGACATATGGCCACAACCAAGAAAGTCACTAGTCGATTTGCGTTGGTTAAGTGTGTGGAAGAGGCTTTATCTTCCATCGAGGATATGCGTGAGGTATTTGGTCACACCGTTTTCAAGACGTTATTGCCGATCGGGAGCACCATCGCGACGTGTGCGTAGAAAAGGAGTTCAACCCTTCGTGGTTTGTCGAAGGCCTTCTTTGAGATCCAAAAGTTGAAAGATGCAAGCAATCGAAAGCCTTTCCGCACGAGGAGATTGCACGACGGGAGGTAGAACTCGAAAAGCTTTCCAAGATGTTGACTATGAAGAGAGCGGCTCTTGAAGATGCAAAGTTGACTTTCTCCAAGAAGAACAGACCTCTGTTGGATGGTTTTCCTTGAATGTTTCTCTGTTAAACTTTCATTTAGGTTCTTCTTCTCCTTTATTTTTTGAAAGACATCTTGGATGTCCGGGGTTCAAAGTTTGACCGGTTTTGGTAGACAGTGGTAGCTTTTGAGGATATTGGATTATTTCTGGGATGAACGGTTTTGATAATATGACTCTGATTATGTTTTGGGAAAGGAATATTGCTTTTATAAAAGTGTGTGCTAGCAATAGGCACAAGACTCAGTAGTATGACGGTTTTACTAAGAGCCTAAAAACAGATCGTATATCTTACGCTTGATCTAAATTTACTCACTTCATAGGTTTTTTGTGAACACGCCCCTCTCTATGTAAAAGGCGGCTTTGCTGGTAGCATCGCCAGCAAGTCCCCAATCGCTGGTAGCATCTTCGGCGAGTCCCCAGTTTTCTCATGTAGTTTTTACAACTGGTAACCGGGTCGTCTGGTAGTTGAGTCGGATCGAGTGGTAGCATCTTCGGCAAGTCCCCAGTTTTCTCGTGTAGTTTTTACAACTAGTAACCGGGTCGTCTGGTAGTTGCGTCGGATTGAGTCTCCTTCCCCTACCATCTTGACATCTGGGTCGAAGAACGAGATCGACAGTCTGAATTGTAGCCGATAGATCAATCCTCCCGCTATGGTCGCCAATTGTTTATGGGTAAAAATCGTTTCTGCCGATTTCGGTAAATTCGGTAGGTGAGTGAGAAACTGGTTCAAACCCTAAACAAATGTGTTGCACGTGAGCACTTTATAGATTCGAGAGATCAATATGTACAAGTCCGTCCCAAACCAAGAAATGGTCGTTCCAGACTTGCTTCAGTCACAAAGTGGAGGAGAATGGTTGATTTGGGGAGGGAAACAAAGAAAGGTGTTGAGACCAGAATAATTCTGGGAGAGTAGTGTCTCGACTTGTATCAGAAAGTGAAAGCTTCGGAAGATTGCAAGATATGAAAGCTTTTTGGAGAGCTTGCAAAGTTGCCTTTTCTGAGAGTGTTGTATTTTTCTCCTGACCGAGACTTGTTGTCTGGTGGAAATAGGTAAGACCTATTTATACAAGTCGAGATTGAAACGTACCTGTTGGCCTCATGAAGGAAGAGAGTAAAGGGTGAAATAATGGGAGGAGGTGGTAACCGCATGGTGTTTATGGGTGAAAACGTTTTCACCATTATTTCCTCATTTATTTGAACGCTTTATTCCTTTTCACTCTTTCTTAATGTGAGCGTAGTGTCTGTAAGCAAGTGGACCGCCAAACCAAAACCCTGGAAAGCATCCCCCAGTTTGTGTTGATATCTCGAGTGTTGGTTGCACCTTGAGTGCAAGCGGCGCTGCTAGTGGCGCGTGTGGCATGTGCCATTGGCATGTGCGGAATGCCTTTGTTGCGGGTTGTATCATGAGTGCAAGTGGCAATGCCAGAGCTGCTAGTGGCGTGTGTGGCATGTGCCAATGGCATGTGCGGAATGCCTTGGTGGTAGGTTGTACGTTGAGTGTAAGTGGCAATGCCTGCTAGTGACGTGTGTGGCAAGTGCCAATGGCGTGTTCGGCCATTAGGGCCATGGCCTGGTAAGAAAAGCTACCAGCGAGCGTGTTGGCATGCGTGGCCAATTTGGGTCGCGTCATGGTAGGAAAAGCTACCAGCGAGCGTGTTGGCATGTGCCAATGGCATGCTCGGCCAACTTGGGTTGCGCCCTGGTTGGAAAAGCTACCAGCGATGCGTGTTGGCATGTGCCAATGGCATGCGTGGCCAACTTGGGTCGCGCCCTGGTAGAAAAAGCTACCAGCGAGCGTGTTGGCATGTGCCAATGGCATGCGTGGCCAAGTTGGGTTGCGCACTGGTAGGAAAACCTACCAGCGATACGTGTTGGCATGTGCCAATGGCATGCGTGGCCAATTTGGGCCGCGCCCTGGTAGAAAAAGCTACCAGCGAGCGTGTTGGCATGTGCCAATGGCATGCGTGGCCAATTTGGGTCGCGCCTTGGTAGAAAAAGCTACTAGCGAGCGTGTTGGCATGTGCCAATGGCATGCGTGGCCAACTTGGGTCGCGCCTTGGTAGAAAAAGCTACCAACGAGTGTGTTGGCATGCGCCAATGGCATGAGTGGCCAACTTGGGTCGCGCCTTGGTATAAAAAGCTACCAGCGAGCGTGTTGGCATGTGTCAATGGCATGCGTGGCCAATTTGGGTCGCGCCTTGGTAGAAAAAGCTACCAGCGAGCGTGTTGGCATGTGCCAATGGCATGCGTGGCCAATTTAGGTCGCGCCTTGGTAGAAAAAGCTACCAGCGAGTGTGTTGGCATGTGCCAATGGCATGCATGGCCAATTTGGGTCGCGCCTTGGCAGAAAAAGCTACCAAACGAGTGTGTTGGCATGTGCCAATGGCATGCGTTGCCAACTTGGGTCGCGCCTTGGTAGAAAAATCTACCGGCCGAGTGTGTTGGCATGTGCCAATGGCATGCGTGGCCAACTTGGGTCGCGCCCTGGTAGGAAAAGCTACCAGCGAGCGTGTTGGCATGTGCCAATGGCATGCGTGGGCCAATTTGGTCTAGGTTGCACGGTTTGCAAGCCTAGGTGTGGGCGCTACTTTGGCATGGCGCGGCTAGGGCCAAGGTAAGGGTGTTTGGCTTGGCGTGGCGTGACCAGCATAGCTAGGGCCAAGGCAGAGTGTGTTTGGCATGGCGTGGCTAGCTCGGCTGAGTGTGGCTGGCATGATTTTCCATTGGCACGGAGGTGCGGCTAGCATGATTGGCATGCTTCGGCGTGTTTGGTATGGATGGCATGATTTGCCATTGGCATAGAGATGAGGCTAGCATGGTTGGCATGCTTGGCGTGTTTGGTATGGTCGGGCATGATTTGCCATTGGCATAGAGATGCGGCTAGCATGGTTGGCATGCTTCGGCGCGTTTGGTATGGCTGGCATGATTTGCCATTGGCATAGAGGCGCGGCTAGCTTGGGCTAGGTGTGGCTGGCATGGTTTGCCATCGGCACGGAGGTGCGGCTAGCATGGTTGGCATGCTTCGGCGCGTTTGGTATGGCTGGCATGATTTGCCATTGGCATAGAGATGCGGCTAGCTTGGGCTAGGTGTGGCTGGCATGATTTGCCATTGGCACGGAGGTGCGGCTAGCATGGTTGGCATGCCTCGGCGTGTTTGGTATGGCTGGCATGATTTGCCATTGGCATAGAGATGCGGCTAGCTTGGGCTAGGTGTGGCTGGCATGATTTGCCATTGGCACGGAGGGGAATTAGGGTTTTGTTCGTTGTAACCCTAATTTGAAAAAATACCCCCTATTAATTACTGACTACATGCATTAAATGTTCTAATAAATGTGTCACTGGTGACATTAGGTTATTTGGGGTTTTACGATTTTACCCTTTGTTTAAAAACCACCATCAACAGAAGGATTATAGAAAAAACTCATTTTGGGGCAACCTATAATCGGAAGGTTAAGTAATCAATCCTACCGATTATGGTAGATTTCAAAATTCATTACATGAAGGATTTTAGGAAAAATCTAATTTTGGGGCAACCTATAATCGGAAGGTTATAAGTAATCAATCCTACCGATTATGGTAGATTACAAAATTCATTACATGAAGGATTTTAGAAAAAACTCATTTTGGGGCAACCTATAATCGGAAGGTTATAAGTAATCAATCCTACTTATTAGAAAAAACTCATTTTGGGGCAACCTATAATCGGAAGGTTATAAGTAAGGGAAAATTAAAAAAATGCCCATGTGGGGAAATGCTTTTAAGAAAATGCCCACATTTTTTTGGTAATTTATTTAATGCTCATGTCGTTATGATTTTCGCCTAGACCCGCCATTTCAGTAAAATCTCATTTACTAAGTCAATTTATCGTACGTGGAGATGAGATTTTGACGGGCGTAATTACTGAACTGCCTATCATCTTACATCGTCCGTATGATTAATCTACGGTTCAAATTGTTAATGTGGACAGATCTCGTTAAGGACGGAAGACACAAGATGAATCATTATTTCTTTGTTCTCTTCGTCGGCATTGAAACACCAAGAAAAACCAGAGACACTGAGAACCATTTGCCAAGAGAATTTAATGGTAAGATTGAGTGTAAATTGTTTTATGCTCAAATCTTGTTGATTAGTTCCAATTGATGTGGAGGAAGACAAATAGAAACAAGTTTGCCGTCAACAATTTGAAGAACAGCTGAAGTAAATTATTGAAAGATGAAAAATCGAAGCTATGGGCAATGGAAAACCGTAAGTATATGAAACCTGGCTTGATTGGGGTATACCCAATAAGACAAAATAGGGTCATTTTGAAGTAAAGTCAAGCTACCCCTTAACCTATATTTTTGTAAATGGCTAAAATGCCCCCACAATGATTAACTTTAATTTAACTAAAATGATTAGATTAGTTAAATTAGTTAGATTAGTTAGTTGATTTAGTTATAATTTGAGTTTTAGAAATCATTTAGAGAGAGAATTAGTATGAAGGAGTAGAGGAGATTTTGGGGGGGGAAAAGTTAGGGTTTTTGTGAAATTTGTGATATGAGTGAGATGAGTGATTCTGATCCCGATTTTGAAGTGGGGGAGTCTTCTAACTTTCCTCCTACATATGAGTACTTGTATGATGATCTACCAGACCATGATCGAATGGATTACATGCATGACCCTCACTTTTATTTTCCTCAAACTCATGATGGGTATGGAAGTGATGAATGTATTGAGCCAAACGAAGAATCCAATGAGCAAGAAGAAGAGAATGGAGCTGAAAGTAATCAGGTAGACAACCTACGTGGTGAAGATTGTGATTTTTCCATGCAAATGATCGATTTTGCTTTTTTTTTTCAGTTCTGCTATACAGGGTCGGCAAGGTCGACGCTTGTCGATCATGCCGGCCATAAAAGCTGGCGTGGTTCTACTTTGAACAACGTCCCGACTTTTCATGAGCAGTACCACGCCGGCAATGTAAAAAATTTGAACCTTGCCGACTTTCATTTTTTGAAACACAGGAGCCTTTACTTGAAAATGCTTACGCCGGCATTGTCATGTTTACATAACTTGCCGGCTGTTTCCATGTCGGCAATGTTTATATTCTATTACGTTCCGTTCTTTTCTAGCCGGCATTGTTTTATATGTCGACCATGCCAATCGTGGTAATACACATCAACTAAACTTTTGATGTTTTGTAGATTGTGGCATTGGTACCTATGGCGGATCAGCCTCAAGCTCAGAAAATTAGGGGTCCCGATACTTCCTCACATTATGCTAATGATTTGGAATGGAAGGAAAAAGACGACGCGGTCAATTGGATTGTTGAGAAAGCAAAAGAGAATATGTGCGTTCTAGTGAAAAACACCCAACAAAGATCTACGCGGTTTGAAATGTTATGCGAGTGTTATGGATCGCCAGAGGAAAGTCACAAGAGAAAGGGTTATGTGTATGATAAGAAGACGACTAGAGTGTACAAGACGAAGTCAAAGAAGTGTGGATGCCCATTCAAGATTATTTTTGGGAGGAACAAAGATACCGACAACGTGTGGAGAATGATTAGAGTTGATGTTGGTTGGCATAACCATAAAGATCCGGAAACTCTTGTTGGGCATTGTCAAGTTGCCAAGTTGAAACCGCACGAGTTCGAACAAGTAAGAACAAGTTGGGGAGTTAAACCAAGTAAGCTCCTAAGTAAGTTCAAGAGGGACGACCCGCATAACCTCTCTTCATTGTCTACAATTTATGCGGCCAAGGAAACTATTAAAAGAATTGAACGGGATGGAAGAAAGGTGATGGAAGAAGCACAATGGTTAATACACAAATACAACTACACGGTGAGACACCATGAGTCATCGGAGGGGAAGGTGGATCGTATTTTTCTTGCGCATCCCAATATGATTCAATTGGCGCGTTGCTTTTACCAAGTTTTGTTCATGGATTGTACTTATAAGACGAATAGGTACAACATGCCTTTGTTGAACATTGTAGGACAAACCTCGGATAAGCAATCGTTCACGGTGGCATTGTGTTTTATGGATCGTGAGAAGGATGATAGTTATATTTGGGCATTGGAAACTTTGAAGCTTCTCTACCACGAAGACGAAACTCCGGGGGTTATAGTGATAGCAAAAGAAATATGCTTTTCCTATGTTCTAATTCTGCAAGTGCACAGAGCCAGTGAAGGCAGTGGCAAGCACAGGTCTTTCCACAGGGAACTTGTGTGTGCTAGGCTGTTCTAAACTTTCTTAACTGTTTTCAGGTGATGTAAGTGACAATGAAACAAGGTTTTTGTTTAAAGTCTTGAAGACTAAGAGATGTTGTGACAGTGAACTACTTGGAAAACTAGAATTGATGATAAGACAGGCACTAGGATTATCAAATCCACCCTGTCTCAGGTTATGGGATTCAACTTGTTTGAATACTATTGTTCCTATGGTAATTGAAGATAGTGTGTCACTTCTATCTCTACCTAGGAGGTTTCACCAAGGGATAACTTAATTCACAGCTAATGTGCTAACCTAGAGCACTAGTTGTCTAATCAAGAACAACTAGTCAAGAGAGTTAACCAATATACAATGAACTTGGGCTGCAACATCTTCACTACAATGTGATCCTAACTACAATGAATGCAGGGCATTCATTGTGAGAGCAGAAGCAATGTTATGTTCATAATTAAGCTTATCATGTAAGTTAAAGCATACATTAGTAAATCAAATCAAGTTGAAACTCGAACATAAATTAGGGTTTCATATCAATCCTAGCTATGGTAAATTTAGCTCATGTTAAACATTAAGAGCGAGAATTAAAATTAAATTACAAACTAACATGAACCCTAAAATTGAAACTAAAACTCACCGATCGCTTCTCTCATCCCTCAAAACTCAATATATATCCTTTCAATTACACAAATAATCAAAAATATGATGACCCAAACCCTGCTACTTCTCTCCTTGTTGCGTCTCTGACTTCCCCATCGATCATGCAGGGTGGTTGGTGATGAAACCCTAACCCTATTTATATTTAACCTAGCTTCTAGGTTGAATAGAAGCTATGAAATAGATAAATCAGAGAGAGAGTGGTGATGGAGTAGGGGCTGATTGCGACAGAAGGAGATGGAGGCGATGATGTCTCTGCATCAGGCGTGGGAAGAAGGAGGTGGAGGTGAGGGTTTTGCAGAGGGGAGTGGGTGGAGAAGAAAGAGAAAGTGAAGGGGAAATGTTTGGTCGACAGGGGGGGTATAGGTATAGGGAGTTTCAATGTGAAACGGGCGCAAAGATAATTTGATGAGCCGAGCCTAGCGAGCGTAGGATCTAGCGGAGTAAGATCCGAACGGCCGAGGAAATAAGGCGGGGTGAGTTTGTTGTTGAGCGATTGCGGCGAGGTTCGATGTGCGTGAGGGAGCGACCGTAGGATGTAACTAGACGCGATCTCAACGGCCTGGAGTGTACGGGCTCGGATCCGGGTCGCGGGTCGGGTCTAGCTCAAGCCTATTTCTTGTAGATGAGTTGCTACTTGTTGGGTTGCAACTGTTGCGCGCGGGCTTTGGCTTTCTGCTCCATAGATGCTCGACTCCACTTCTTCGCTCTTTGGGCTCCTCAGTTTCTCCGAGCTTTATTTATTACCTAAAAACACAAAGTTAATTAGTACAAATATTTATTCTTGAAAACAAAGAAAACTCAGAAACTGGGATAATATCTCGATTCTTGAGCACAAAAAGATGAGTAAAATGCCAATAAAAAGGTGTATAAATATGCACTATTTGGCACTCATCAAATACCCCCAAACCTGAATTTTACTTGTCCTCAAGTGAAACAGAAAATAAGAAATCCTAACTATACCCCGTCGCAGGTCTCTCGAATGCATTTAGCGTATGCACTAAGCCTTTAAACCCCTAGGTGTCCCTAGTGGACGAGTTGTAGTCTCGTGAGGGTTTACAAGAGGTGTACCCACAAAACCTTCTCCAACTTGAGTGTAAAAGAGTCTCAAGCATCCTAGAAGCTATGAGGACATAGAGTTTCTGCGTGCTAGTAACAAGAAGTTAGAACTACTAAAGAACGCATTCTCATCCTTAAGTCTTTGAGCGAGAAGTAACCATACCATATGAAAGAATTCGGATTCGATTGTGATCATAAGCCTCGACTTCTGCCTCACCATTAGGGTTTTATGATAATTGCACTCAAAAGATCGCTTTTTAGTCTCTCATGTGTGCAGCGGGAATAAAGAGAGAAATCCCGCACACGTTGTAGGTAAGAAGGCTAACCTTCCGAAATAAAATACGGAGACTCCACAAAAGTGTGGACAAAAAGAATCTTTTTCGATGATCTCTAAGGAAGGAAATCAACCATTAGCAAGGGTGGGAGTACTCACTACCTTTTCACCCGATCGGCAATTAATATCACTCTCTCATAAGAACCATAGAAACGTCTTCAATCTTCGGTCTTCGGTCTTCGGTCTTCAAATGTTGATGACGAACTTCTAAACTTCACAAAACTTGACAATTTTTAACTTTTCTACTCAATTTCCTTGTTACTTGGAATTTTCTTCTTTACCATGGTGGTATCAAAACTAAGAAAATAAACTACAATTTTTTTTTATTTTTTTTTTTTTTTTTTTATTTTTTTTTTTTTTTTTTTTTTTTTTTATTTTTTTTTTATTTTTTTTTTTTTGTAAGAACTTCACTATATACATTAATTGAAAATAAAAACAATAAAACTACTAACTCCATGGATGAAGTACTATATCACACAATTTCCATAACTTGTATTGTCTTGATTTTACAAACTTCATTAATTCTCATCCTATTTTCTTTTCTTTTCTTTGTTGCACGTAACCTTGGACTATATCAACTTTTCTTCAAATATTCCGATGTTGCTCCGCTTTATTGATGATGATGTGTTTCTATGGATCTGCTGATTGAGAGAGAGTGATGCTAACTGCAAATCGATATTTAGAAGGAGTTTTCATCTTTAGACGTCACCCTCATGATTGACGGAATTAGCACTCAAGAGATCAAAAGTCGTGCTGAAAGTGGTGCGAAGTTGGGTAGCTCACCATTCCTACCGGAATTGACGCGTACGGTGACACACACTCTAAAAGCTTTTCTAGAAAGTCACAAAGAGTGAAGGTCGGTACCTCGCTTGATGTAAAATGGGTAGTCTCCACTATGGTTGATCACAATTCCTACTAGAATATCTAAACAGCACCTAATTCGCCCTCCGGTATGGTTAAATCCGACTTTAACGCTCTAATCAACTAAGGAACCCGATTGCGTTCTCCAGTACTTCCAAGTTCTTGTTATTTCGGTCAGACTCTCTATGTAAACATAGCTAAAAGCATGCTAGTGACTCTAAAATCTCTAAAAGTTGGAGGTTTTTCATGCAAGTATTTACAAAGATTTTTTTATTTTTATTATTTTTATTTTTATTTTTTTTTTTGTTTAAAGAAAGACTAAAAACTCTACATGCAAATGTATGTACCCCCAAACCTAAATTAAACATTGTCCTCAATGTGTCAACAGATAATAAGAATTTAAAAATTCACATACCGAGAGAGCTATGTTAAATAAAGAAAAGGGAAGAGATTACCGGATGTACAAGGGTGTTGCTAAACCATAGAAAGATGAATGCTTTGAAAGCAAACAATCACGAGCGCAAGACAAAAAGGTTGGTTAGCACACATCAAAATTATGCAAAAAGAAAAAGAAAAGGGAAAGATGATGGATGTTTAGTCCATAAGTATGTACACAAGTGAACTAGATCAGTCCACATAGATGGGGTCTTCCAAGTCAACGGTCTCAACTTGGTGGAAGATGCTCCGAGAAATGGTTTCAATCTCGACCATTGACTTTGAAAATGTTCTTGTTTGCTTGGGTTTTCAACTTCTACAGACTCCATGGGGAAAGACAGTACGTACCACGAATGGTCCGGACCATCGGGAACGTAGCTTTCGAAACAAATGCAACCTAGTGTTGTACAATAAAACTTTTCGTCACGGGGTGAAAGACTTGCGCGAGAATGCGCTTGTCGTGAAACACCTTCATTCTATGTTTTTACGTTTTGGCACTATCATATGCATCGTTTCTCAATTCTTCTAACTCATTGAGTTGAAGTTTCCTACGGGTACCGACTTTATCAAGATCAAAATTCAGCTTTTTCATGACCAAAGTATGCACGGTGTTCTAACTCAACGGGTAGATGACATGCTTTTCCGTACACAAAACTGTAAGGAGACATCCCAATGGGAGTCTTGTATGCGATCCTATAGGCCCATAAAGCATCATTTAAGCGCAAAGACCAATCTTTCCTAGAAGGATTGACGGTCTTCTCAAGAATATGCTTAATTTCCCTATTAGAAACTTCTACTTGGCCCTTTGGTTTGAGGATGGTAAGGTGTTGCGACCTTATGAGTGATTCCATACTTGCGCACTAGTGATTCAAAGGGTCTATTACGAAATGACTACCTCCATCACCGATTATCGCTCTCGGGGTTCCAAAACGGGAGAAAATGTTCTCCTTAAGAAAGGAAAGAACAACTTTATGGTCGTTGTAGTATAATGGTAAGTATTCCCGCCTGTCACGCGGGTGACCCGGGTTCGATCCCCGGCAACGGCGCCAAAAA
Source organism: Papaver armeniacum (assembly GCA_023531295.1). Lineage (NCBI taxonomy): Eukaryota > Viridiplantae > Streptophyta > Magnoliopsida > Ranunculales > Papaveraceae > Papaver > Papaver armeniacum. The sequence goes on from JAJJWW010001419.1 coordinate 93,658, forward strand.
CTTGATAGCAAAAGAAATATGCTTTTCCTATGTTCTAGTGCAAGTGCAGCCCGGTGAAGGCGGTGGCAAGCACGGAGTCTTTCCACGGGGAACTTGTGTGTGCTAGGCTGTTCTAAACTTTCTTAATTGTTTTCAGGTGATGTAAGTGACAATGAAACAAGGTTTTTGTTTAAAGTCTTGAAGACTAAGAGATGTTGTGACAGTGAACTACTTGGAAAACTAGAATTGATGATAAGACAGGCACTAGGATTATCAAATCCACCCTGTCTCAGGTTATGGGATTCAACTTGTTTGAATACTATTGTTCCTATGGTAATTGAAGATAGTGTGTGACTTCTATCTCTACCTAGGAGGTTTCACCAAGGGATAACTTAATTCACAGCTAATGTGCTAACCTAGAGCACTAGTTGTCTAATCAAGAACAACTAGTCAAGAGAGTTAACCAATATACAATGAACTTGGGCTGCAACATCTTCACTACAATGTGATCCTAACTACAATGAATGCAGGGCATTCATTGTGAGAGCAGAGCAATGTTATGTTCATAATTAAGCTTATCATGTAAGTTAAAGCATACATTAGTAAATCAAATCAAGTTGAAACTCAGAACATAAATTAGGGTTTCATATCAATCCTAGCTATGGTAAATTTAGCTCATGTTAAACATTAAGAGCAGAATTAAAATTAAATTACAAACTAACATGAACCCTAAAATTGAAACTAAAACTCACTGACTGCTTCTCTCATCCCTCAAAACTCAATATATATCCTTTCAATTACACAAATAATCAAAAATATGATGACCCAAACCTGCTACTTCTCTCCTTGTTGCGTCTCTGACTTCCCCATCGATCATGCAGGGTGGTTGGTGATGAAACCCTAACCCTATTTATCTTTAACCTAGCTTCTAGGTTGAATAGAAGCTATGAAATAGATAAATCAGAGAGAGAGTGGTGATGGAGTAGGGGCTGATTGCGACAGAAGGAGATGGAGGCGATGATGTCTCTGCATCAGGCGTGGGAAGAAGGAGGTGGAGGTGAGGGTTTTGCAGAGGGGAGTGGGTGGAGAAGAAGGAGAAAGTGAAGGGGAAATGTTTGGTCGACAGGGGGGGGTATAGGTATAGGGAGTTTCAATGTGAAGCAGGCGCAGCATAATTTGATGAGCCAGGCCTAGCGAGCGTAGGATCTAGCAGGTAAGATCTGAACGGCTGAGGAAATAAGCTGGTGAGTTTGTTGTTGAGCGATTGCGGCGAGGTTCGATGTGCGTGAGGGAGCGACCGTAGGATGTAACTAGACGCGATCTCAACGGCCTGGAGTGTACGGGCTCGGATCCGGGTCGCGGGTCGGGTCTAGCTCAAGCCTATTTCTTGTAGATGAGTTGCTACTTGTTGGGTTGCAAGCACTGCGCATGGCTTTGGCTTTCTGCTCCATAGATGCTCGACTCCACTTCTTCGCTCTTTGGGCTCCTCAGTTTCTCCGAGCTTTATTTATTACCTAAAAACACAAAGTTAATTAGTACAAATATTTATTCTTGAAAACAAAGAAAACTCAGAATCTGGGATAATATCTGATTCTTGAGCACAAAAGATGAGTAAAATGCCAATAAAAGGTGTATAAATATGCACTATTTGGCACTCATCATATAGTCACCGACAATGAGCAAGCAATAATGAACGTCGTGAAGATAGTCTTTCCCAATGCACAAAATTTCCTTTGCACTTGGCATATATAATGCAATCTTAGAAAGAATTGTAGAATTCATATCCAAAAACCGAAAGCAAAGAAAGGAACCAAACGTGAAAAAGAGGAAGATGAACGTCTTAGCAAACTAACTAAAGAGGAGCGAGAGAAGGAGAAAGAGAAAGAAGACGAAGAATGGAAAGAAGGTAAGATTAAGTTTGGGTTATTCATGAAAGCATGGGATAAGGTGGTTTGGTCGATGAGTGTGGGAAGATATGAGTTAAACTTGAGGGATTTCGAGGATGATTGGGGGACTAATTACCCCAAAGTAGTGGAATATTGCAAGAAACAATGGTTGAGGCCACACAAAGAGAGGTTTGTGTATGCTTATACTTACGACTATAAACATTTCAAACTTGAATCCACAAGTATGGTAGAGCAAGCTCATGGGAGACTAAAAGGTCTACTTTTCACGAGTCAAAATGGGATTGTGACGGTGCAACATGCTATCCATGAGTACACTAATAATGATATCGACAAGATAAAAAAACAATTCCAAGAAAGTAGCTTCCAGAAGTTGAAGGAGTTTAAGGAGGATGATTGGTTGCTTTTTGGTATACATAGAAACGTCTCGCATTAGGCAATACGTTTCATGATGAAACATCTCGCATTGTTTAAAAAGTATAAAAAGTATGATGACCCGAACACTCCTTGTAAGTGTAGGATAATGAAGGCTATCGGACTTCCATGTCGTCATATGCTTGGTAGGTATAAAACTCCCATTCCTCTTGATGATATCGATCCCTATTGGAAGCAATTATCTTTCAAACCGGCTCCAAGAGAAGATCCCGATGAAGAGTTTGGCGACATGGAACTTGGGAGAATAATCCTCGAAAAGTACCCCAAGTTGAATAGGTTGGACAAACAAACTATGAAGCACAAGTTGATGCCGATAGTTTACCCTTTTATGGAAGAACTTGAAGAACCGGCGAAACAAGATCCTAATGGTAGACCAACTACCAAAAAGACGAGGGCGGAAGAAAGAGAACAAATCGAAGAGTTTTTGAGTACAAATTGCGATCAAGATCAATCCGAAGGAGAACAAATCAAAGAGTTTTTAAGTAGAAATAGTGATCAATCCAAAAGGGAAAACATTAAAGAGCATTTGAGTACAAAGTGCGATCCATCCGGACATGTTTATACCGAGGCGCAATACAAGGAGGAGCCCGCTAAAAGAAAAGAGGTCGTCCAAGGAAGGATTCAACTACGCCAATGGTCTCTAACTTGAATACAAATGGCACTCTACCTCTTGAGAGTCAAGCAAGCGTGGAATTTGTTGGAAAGAAAAGGGGTCGGCCAAAGAAGGATTTAACTACACCAACCGTCTCTAACTTGAATACAAATGGAACTCTACCTCTTGAGAGCCAAGTAAGCCAAGGAGATGTTGCGAAGAAAAAAGGTCGTTCAAAGAAGGTAGTACAACCGGTGTTGCAAAAGTATCGCACTCAACTCCCTCCAATTATTCAAGATTTCGTGATTGGTACCGACGATGTTCCGAAAGATGGAAATTGTGGGTTTCACGTTATCTCGCAACAATTGGGACACCTAAGTGGAGCGGTTGAAGAGAATCTCACCCAATGCCAATACATTAGAAAGAAGATGGCCGCTCGACTAGAAAACGACAAGGAGTTCCATATCTCAATGATTCTAGAAGGTTCCATGGAGGAGAAAGAAGCAACTTTCAAAGGTTTGCTAACTAGTGTTAAAGGCCGGAGGGAAACACACCGATCAAATGGGAGCATTGGTTGAGAATGCCGGAGTGTGGCCATCTATTGGCGGATACTTGGAATTGCGTGGTATATTTTTTTAGTGAGGGACTATCTATAGCATTTGCACCGAAACATGCGGTTTGCGTGGACCAACTCAAGCATAGAAGAATTGTCATGGCTTTGGTGGATAAAAATCATTTTATTGGTCTACAACTCAATAAGGAATGTCCATTACCTCCTCTATGTAGGTTTAGTTTGTGGGAGAAGTTCACAAACAACAAGAGCAAGGAATGGATGAAAATTTATGAGGACAACATGGCCCTTTGGAATGTTATAGATGAGTCTAGGGAATGTCCCATAGATTTGAATAAAGGAGGTTCAATAGGTTTGAATGAACTCCCTCCAATATATTTGAGTGAGGATTGATTATGATTAGGGAATAAAGCAGCTTTTTGTGTAGTGTACAATGGAGTACTAGACAAAACATTTGTACTTTTTGGAGTACTTTTGTAATCGCATGCGTGTTTTGTGTAATGTACTTTGGAGTGCTACAAATGAATGAAATAGATGTGTTTTTTTGGGTATATTCTCATTTGGTCGGCATCATATTTATTACCAAACCCTGCCGGCTCTCCCAGGGTCGGCACGATATTATTTAAATCACGTGCCTGCAATGCATGACAGTACATGAAAAAGCTGCCTGATATGGCCGGCAAGGTCCGGCTTTTGGCAAGCTGCCGGCGCTTTCTACGCCGGCAATGTTTATGAAATTTACCATGCTGGCTAATAACTCCCTTAAAAAGATTGTTCCTGGATGTTTTTTTCTATTAAGCCGGCAGGTTCCTGGTTTTGCTAGGTTGCCGGCTTTTATTGCGCCGGCATTGTTATTGAGGAGAACCATGCCGGCGAAGAACTCCCTCAAAAATTGTTCATGAATGTTATTTTCTATAAAGGCGGTAAGGTGTATTATAATATCCATGCCGACAGAACTACCGTCGGAAAGCTTTTAATATAGGATAATGCCGACTATAATGGCGCCGACATGCTTCTAATTTAGGAAAATGCCGACTATATATCGGATACAAACCTTAATTAAAGCATACAAACGTTAAAAACTTTACCCTAACACATTTGGGACATAGATAGTATCTTTTTCCGGTACACAATTTCTTAGGAGAGGTAATTAGCTTCATCTTACCGTCACAACATGGATCTGTGCATGGTAGAAGGTTGATTTTAGCAACTTCATCTTCATACGGAGCTACACGCTCATCTATCCAATAGAAAAACCCACAACAAGTGCATTTTGAAGCATACGGCTGATATACACCTCCTATTGCAGCTTTCATGAGAAATAAGAATCCCTTACAACCTTCAATAGTGCATTTGCTTCCTTCAAAGGGACAATCGCTTGCAAAATGACAACTTAGTGTACAAAGACTACAAATATTTGGTGGTGAAACTTCTATTCTTTATGCAAGGTTGAAGATGAAGTTGGGAATGCTTTTATAATAACAACATACCTAATATCTTGATTTTGAAATTTCTATCCGTTGAGCATTCAATGGGTTGTACTTTGTACCTAAAAGGTGCAACTAACATTTAGGTCGGCAAGGTATAGATTTCATACCATGCCGGCCTCAAGTACTTTGTCTAAAACTGCATAAACAAAATAATAACTTCTAAAACAACTAAAACTGAAAATTAAAATAAGTTTAACAAGTCTAAAACCACAATCTAAGAGTTCAAAACATAATGTAATAGTTCAAACCACAATAAAGTTTCTAAAGCAAGTAAACATAATAAACTTTAAGAATTTCAAGGATCCTTCTCATTGTTGTTATCTTCCTCCCCATCACTAGCTTTTTCACCGCATCGGCTTTTGCTTTTCCCTTCCCCTTCTTTGGACCTATGTAGTCACCATCCTCATTGTAATAGGGGTTCACTCCGGAAAAAGTCACATGCCCGATAAAAGTTCTTGGATCAACCTCCTCTTCTTCCTCCTCCGATGATGTGCATTCTTCATAGTTGAGGGGATTGCTAGGACTGTTCATAAACCTTAGAAATTCTTCTCCGGATTTTCCTTACCCATCAAACATAACTTTCTAAACGGGCAATTCTCTTGGTTTCATCTTTAGGATCTTCTAAATTGGGATAAATTGTGTCCAAATATTCAAATAGCTCTTCTGCATTGTTAACAAGACAATGTATTTCTTCTTTTGTTTCCTCTGGGAACCTAAACAATGCACAAATAAGATATATGAAAACAAACAACACAACACTTTTGATCTTCTTCCACTGGCTGGCAAGTCCGATAAACTAAACACTGCCGACTACAGTAGTGTCGGGAAGGTGTTAACCAACTACCCTGCCGAAGAATAAACCGCCGGAATGGTCCTATTTATGAAAGATGCCGACTAATAACTTAGGAAATTAAGGTTTCTGATGCCTAACGTCGGCATGGTACAAGTCTAAAATCACGCCGACCAAATATAACCCGGCATGGTTGGTTATTATAACCTGCCGGCCATAGTTATTGTCCAACAGTCGCCATGGCTCTGATGAAAAGTCGGCATGTTATTCATCCTGATACCATGCCGGCGCTTTGAAAATACAAATGGTCGGAGTGTTGTTCAACTATCGACCTTGCCGGCCAAAAAATCTGAAAATCATAATTTTCGATTTTTAACCTAATCTAACAATCATATACAACAAAACAATAATGGGTTTGAGTTTATAAATCACTTACAATCTTCTTTTCGCCTTTAGAGGTTTCTTTTCAGCATCTTCAAGGATTGCATTCTTGGGTTTACTCGTTCCAACCTTTCCCTTACATTTTCCCTCTGATTTGGATCTTTTCATGTTACCAGTTGAATCTCTCTTGCTGCTGGATCGTTTAGAATCAACCATTTTTTTTAGAATATCAAAATTGAAATTTTTGGTTGATTTTAGGTTTTTGGAATGAAAGAGAAGAGGAGAGGGTTTAGAGAAGAAGAATGAAAGAGAAGAGGAGAGGGTTTATAGAAGAAGGATTAGAGGAAGATTAATCAGTTTTTAGTTTTTAAGTTTAGGGTTTAGTTTTAGGTTAATTAGTGTAGGGGTATTAAAGTAACTTTACCACGTTTTGGCCTCCCCTTAGTAAGGGCACATGTCCATTTAAATTTGGGTATACCCCAATTAGTTTGGGTATACCCCAATCAAGCCAGGATATGAAACCCATTTCTACATAGATTATTTTGTCGAAGTTTCAATTTGGATTTAATCAATTTTGTTCAATTGAATTTAGGGTTTACTGATTTTGGGGAGATTTATATGTTAGGTACATAATTGCTGAAATAAGGGTTTTTAATAGGGGAATGATTGAAATTTAATGATATGAACTTCGGTGAATGTTTAATTTGAATGATTGTGTTTCTTGCATGTAATTTTATTTGTGATGGATGAAAGTTATTTGGGTTAGTAATTTGTTTAGTTTGATTTGGTTTTTGGGCTTTTAGTGTACAGGGTATTATCTTATTGGTGATGGAAGATGGAAGATGGAAGACGAAGGATTGAAGTTCCTGCCGTGTTAATTAGAGATGAACATGAAGGATGAAACTGGTTTTGGTAGTTATTGGTTGGGGGTATAATGTTTATGCATTAAGTTTTATTTGTGTATAGTCTATATGAAAGATGTTGCATGATGAATGTTGTGATTTCATAACAATTGTTTTTCAATCACATACTTTTGTTAACCAAATTTGGGGAAGAAAAAGAAGATGGACAGTACTATTTTGGTGCCACGTATCTTATGAACTGAAACGAACAGTACTAATTTAACTCGGTACTAATTTGGTTTTGAATCTTTCAATCATTGTTGAGTCGATTCAACTAGGTACTAACTCAGGTGATTTCACTCGCGCCAACTGAAACGACTTATACGATTCAAGGGCTGGAGTGTCTTTTTACATTGCCGATTTAGTGCCATATATCACCTAACGGCCGTCAGCCGTTTTTTTTTTTTTAAAACGGGATGGAAAAGGTCAATTGATGGGCATTATATAAATTATGAAAAAAATGTGGGCATTTTCTTAAATACATTTCCCCACACGGCATTTTTTTAATTTCCCCTATAAGTAATCAATCCTACCGATTATGGTAGATTTCAAAATTCATTACATGAAGGATTTTAGAAAAAAACTCATTTTGGGGTAACCTATAGTCGGAAGGTTATAAGTAATCAATCCTACCGATTATGGTAGATTTCAAAATTCATTACATGAAGGATTTTAGAAAAAACTCATTTTGGGGCAACCTATAATCGGAAGGTTGTGTAATCTATTTATCTTCCGATTATGGCTACATCCAAAACACGAACAAGATGGTTATGGCTACAATCGGGAGTGTGTTATCTCACAATAATACACAAACATAATCGGATAATACTTTCGATTATTATTTAAAACTACCGATTATGGTTTTGGCTACCGATTAGCCGAAATATCCACACATTAATCGGTAACTACTGAGTCTATAGTTGCTACCGATTATTTTTTAACTACCGATTGGGGTGTTGGTTACCGATTATAATAGGGCATATTAGCCGAAATATGTACACATTAATCGGTAACCAACAAGGTATATATATACTACCGATTATTGATTAACTACCGATTGTTATTTTTGCTACTGATTATAAAAGAGCATATTAGCCATTTCAAAAAATCGGGGATAAGGGGTAGCTTAGATTTACGCTTGAGTGACATTTTTTGTCCTTTTGTGTCGCCCCTAATTCTTTTGGGGTCGCCCCTAAAAATGCCAAGTAAATCATTTGAACTCATCAGATTTTTTTCCATCCTACATCCAACTCGAGTACAATAATTAAGGGTAATAGTTTTGCTTCATTCTTTTGAGCCTATAAAAATTCCATCCCGTACAATGATTATTGGTATTAAACAGCAAAATTCCACTTTTGACTAGGTTTCGTAATACTTGACCCAGACATATATGAGAAAATATACCAACCATGAACAGTTAAATCCAAGACTAGATAATAAAACTCGAACATCTTTCAAGTTGCAAGAATGAAAATGACTGTAAAGACCAACATGTGTATTTATATACCATTTCAGATTTGCATCGAGAAATTAGACATGAATGTAAAGAAGAAAATTGCCAAGTTAAAATGACAGAGTTATGCACTTACCTGACACTCTTCAGTAGTCCAAAATTTCACAAGATCCTTTCACTCCCTGTCAGTTAACGCATTGGGTTCATGTGCAAGACCATTTCATTTGTATCGTGGAGAGTACAATGATGTCTTTTCCATTAAGTTCTCTTGTTCCTACATATTCCAGAGGCAATCGACAAGGTAGATTTTTTATAACGTTCATCTAGTGCGAAAAAAATCCGGAAATAGATAAGACAATAAACTTGTCATCCAGTGCACAAGTCAGACAAAAGAATATGACACTTTTATTTAAAAACCACACTATTCCAATCTTAAAATGAGTACATAACCAATATAATTTACAATCTAATCAAATCAACAGAAGAAGAAAAAACACTCAATAAAAGAACTGATTTTTTGGTAGGATGGTTTGGTTTCATGTCCAGCCAACTACTTTGTGTTGTATTAGTAAGATATTAATCTAATGAATTTGTGATTGAGCAAAAAATCAAGAAGAAAATATTCATGGGTCCATTTGTATTTTTTAGCACTCCCAAGTTAGTGACAACAATTAGACAAGTAGATGGGTGATGTTTGGATAAAATGGTGACGAATCACCTCCTGGATCGAAACTCAGGCCTAAATCATGCTAAGTAAGCGCAGACCAAAGAAGTAGAACTTCATTAATTTTTAGATAGATAGAGATGAGTTTCTCTTACAGGATTTAAGTACCAATCAATAACCCTAGCTAAGACGCAATGGATGTCACACACGTGTCACAATCCCATTCCTCCAATCAACACTCGATTGGGCACTCGCATGAATTACTAACAGCAGACTCACTAGTAATAACTATAACTACCATGTAGTAAATACGCTAACTGTCACACTATGACATTGCCCTCCCCTGAAGAAGATCCTTGTCCCCAAGAATAAATTTTGGGTAGTGAGCTCTGACATTAGCAGGGTCCTCCCATGTAGCGTTTTTCGGTGACGAGTTAGTCCATTGAATCAAAAGTTGACGAACCAAATGCTTTCCCCGTAAGATGGTGCGAGTGCGTAAAACTTGCTGAGGAACCATGATAATCTCCCCTTCATGATCAACGATTGGTAAGGTAGGAGAGGGAGTGTGCTTGCGGCCAATATGTTGTTTGAGTTGAGAGACATGGAATATAAGGTGAATACGAGCATGAGAAGGAAGCTCCAATTTGTAGGCGACAGGCCCCACTTTCTGTAACACTTGAAATGGTCCATAGAACTTGGAGGAGAGCTTAAAGTTCTTGCGCAGTGACAGAGAAGCTTGTCTATATGGCTCAAGCTTCAAATAAACCATATCTCCCACTTCGAAAGACCTATCCTTTCGTGATTGATCAACACATAGTTGCATTCTCTCTTGTGTCTTCTGGAGAGATTCTTTAAGGATATCAAGAAGAGCTGCTCTTTCTTTGAGGTACACTTACACTGACTCCACTGATGTAGTAACTTGAGAAGGAAAATCCAAGTGAGGAGGTACATACCCATAAATTGCTTGGAATGGGGATATCTTCAAGCTGGTGTGATAGCTGGTATTGTACCACCATTCAGCCAGAGCTATCCAGTCACTCCATTTGCCAGGCTTGTGACCTGTGAGATACCTCAAGTAAGTTTCTAAGCAGGCATTAACTCTTTCAGTTTGACCATCAGTTTGAGGATGGTAAGCTGTGCTCAGGTTGAAACTTGTTCCTAAAGTTTGAAATAAATCTTGCCAAAAATGTCTTGTGAGGACTTTGTCTCTATCAGAAACAGTGGAGGATGGTAGGCCATGTAATTTGAAAACTTGATTGAGAAAAGTCTTGGCCATAGTAGCAGCTGTGTAAGGGTGTTGAAGAGCTACAAAGTGAGCATATTTTGTCAATTTATCCACAACCACCATGATAACACTTTTCCTGTTGTTGATAGTTAAACCCTCTATGAAGTCCATAGTTATGTGTTGCCAGGCTTTCTCAGGAATAGGCAGAGGTTGAAGCAATCCAGCAGCATTTGTGTGATCACTTTTATTTCTTTGACAAACTTCACATTGAGAAACAAAGAGCACAATGTCTCTATGCATGCCTTTCTAATAGAAATAACTTATGGCTCTTACAGAAGTTGCTTGAATACCTAAGTGGCCACCAATGGCAGAAGCATGAAGGGATGCAAGAAGATTGTTTCTGATATTGCCACCCACTCTTATGTACAGCTTGTCCTTGTATCTCAAAGTAAAATTTGGGACACTGGCAGGATTGAGCAAAAGCTGTGAAATGAGTTGATGAGCCTTGTTATCATTGATGTAGCTGTTGGTAACTTCTTGAACCCATGTTGGTGTAGAGAGAACTAATGAATGGCAAGAATTGGATTCATCAGGCCTTCTAGACAGAGCATCAGCTACCACATTTTCAGATCCTTTTTTGTATTGAATATTATAGTAAAATCCTAAGAGCTTAATCAGCCATCTTTGTTGTATAGGAGTAGTTATCTTTTGCTCAAGGAAGTATTTGATACTCTGGTGATCAGTTCTAATAATGAACTTATTGCCTTGTAGGTATTGTCTCCATCTTTGTACAACCATGACAATGGCAAGGAACTCCTTCTCATATGTAGAAAGTGCTTGAGCTCTTGCGACTAATGGTTTGATGAAGAAGGCAATCGGTCTTCCTTTTTGAAGTAGTACTGCACCAAGACAGTGTTATCACTAGTATCATTGTCAACAATGAATGGCTTAGTGAAATCTAGTAATGCTAGAATAGGAGTATTAGTAATAGCTTGTTTGAGCTGCTCAAAGGAAGTGGTGACAGTGGGACTCCACAAAAAAGAGTTTTTCTTGAGTAGACTTGTGAGTGGTTTACTAATAGAGCCATTCTCCTTTACAAATTTTCTGTAGTAACCAGTGAGTCCAAGAAAGCCTCTCATCTCCTTGATGGTTTTGGCAATTGTCCAATTCTGCATACAAACAATCTTATTGGGATCAAAGACAAACACCATCATTTGTAATAATGTGACCAAGGTACTCCAAAGAAGGTTGTCCAAAGCAACACTTAGATAACTTAGCGAACAGATTGGTCTTTGTCGAGGAGAGAAAAATAATCTTCAAATGTTCCAAATGCTCAATCATGCTGGAGTGTAAATAAGGATGTCATCAAAGAAATCCAGAACAAACTTTCTCAAATAAGGTTGAAAATTTTCATTCATTAATGCCTGGAATGTAGCGAGGGCATTTGTGAGACCAAATGGCATAACCTTGAATTCATAGTGTCCTTGATGAGTTCTAAATGTTGTTTTGAAGATGTCTAAGTCATGAACTCTAATTTGATGATAGCCGACTCTAAGATCAATCTTAGTAAAGATTATTGCACCTTTCATCTCATCTAACAATTCATCCACAATTGGAATGAGAAATTTATCTTTAATGGTGATGATGTTGAGTTTTCTATAATCAACACAGAACCTCCATAAATTGTCTTTCTTTTTGACCAAGAGTATGGGAGAAGCAAAAGGGCTGTGGCTAGGTTGAATTATGCCAGTTCGAAGCATGTCACGCACAATTTTCTCAACTGCAGATTTTTGGATGTATGGGCATTTGTAAGCTCTTTGGTTAACACGATTTGAAAGTGGTTGCAATGGAATATTGTGATCCAAACTTCTTTGAGGGGGAAGTTGGGTAGGTTCTTGAAATATATCATTGAACTCTTGTAATAAAGGTGATCACGCTGCAGGAGTTGTAGTATGTATAGGAGTGGCAGAAATAGAAAAAAGGTGGCCAATAATTCCATGAGTGGTTTTGGAGAGAAATTTCTTGACAGCTACACCACTCATCATCAGCAAGGAGGTGTTTGGAGGAGCACCTTGCAATGTAATCTTCTTATTATGGTGCTTGAAAGAAATGCTCAACTTAGAGAAATTAAATAGCACATCACCTAATTTCCTGAGCTAGTCTGCTCCAAGTACAATATCACCCCCCCCCCCCCTAATGGTAAAATCCTCAAGTCTTCTACAAACTTATGGCCTTGCATACTCCATTGTAGCTGAGGGCACACACCAGTACTGAAAAGACGAGGGTACCCAAATATACCTTAATCTAAAACTTTTCCACCTATAAGTCCTTTCTCCGAAAGTGATTGTCTATGGACTGAGTCGAGACAATACAACTAATCGGTTCACACTTCGTGTGATTGTCTATGGATACGAGATCGAGACAATACGACAACAAGATAACTTGTGTGATTGACTATGGATACAAGATCGAGACAATGCAACAACGAAGTATGTTTACTTGATAAATGGTTCGGACTTAACCAAACACAATAGGATTACTATCAAGTAAATATGAATTAACGTTTGTGTATTTTAATTCTAATTATAATAGAAACAATTATAATTGCGGAAATATAAAAGTAAAAGACACAACAATATTTTGTTAACGAGGAAACCGCAAATGCAGAAAAACCCCGGGACCTTGTCCAGAATTGAATACTCTCAGGATTAAGCCGTTATACAAAATCAAACCAACTTCGTATAGTTGAGACCAATCAACTAAACCTATAGTTCACCTAGTTCCGTCTGTATTCCCACGCCTCCAACTTGTAATAAGTCACGTACTTGGAACAATTCTTGGGTCGTATTCCAAACAGTAAAGGAACAACAAATCTGTTTAGTAGCAACTCTTTTCAACCAAGTGATGTGAGTTTGACACAAGGCTCTTCCGTTTATCCCAATAAACTCCTTTGTCGGGTCCTTATATCTATCTAATAACAACTACCAAAGTAATTGTCAAGATTTTGCAATCAATACTTTGAATCACAAAGAATTGTATTGATGCCGATGCAGCCGATCTACTCAACTAATCAATCCAATCTATCACAAGGATAAACCGATTATAGTTGGATCTTCTTTAACCGAAACAAGTATTGTGCACACCAAAGTTTATGAACCCAAATTAGAAATCTTTTAAGTCTTATTTGTCTTCAAATCTTCTTAGATCTTCAATAAACACCTGCACACAATCAACTTGAATCTATTGTGATCAATCATGCCGCAACGGAGTCATTAACAATGGACTATCACAAGACGTCTCTTTAGATCTACAAACAAGTCTAAAGATCCCCGTTGAAACTTCGATCTAGTTTGAGTGAATCTTATATCGAAGAGAAGATTCTCAAGCATAAACAAACTAGGTGCAATCAAAGTTCAACAACCTTTAGTCAATCAAATCAATCGAAAACTAATAATAAACTGCCATTATCTAGTTTCCCACCAACAGTACTAATAGAGCTTATCAATCCCAAAGAAGTCTTTAAACCGAGCGGTCGTAAGAGATTTCGCCTAATTAGGTTTATTTTCCTCTCTGAATAGGCGGCTTCACCAGTAACAACACAACTAGGTAGTTTTGCTGGCTCTGAGGATTAGTTTGCTCGAAACGCAAACTTTGATATTTATAGACCAAAGAAGTTTGGACACCAAGGGATTTCCAAAATCGAAAATATTCTCAAGATATGCAATATATTTCCAAATTTGGTTTCCATAATTCCTGGAAATGCTTTGTCCAAATATTGACCGAAAATCTCTTAGAAAATCTCCAACTAGTAAATGCACATTACTAATTTTCATTTTCCAAAAATAAAATTAAAAACCTTAATTAAAAGATTGAATTTATTAAAAGATTTTTCCTTTAGCTATTAAGGAATATCTTTGAACAATAAAACATAAGTGTTACTGCACATGTTCAAAGTATGTCGACATCTTAACTTAGTAAATCATCTTTCATATTTACTATCTTGGAATCGATTTGCCACACTTCCAAACAAGTTTTGAATTGGTTCATCTGACTTCCAAGAACTATATGATTGATCAAGAACACTCAATCACCAATCATGGGTTTCACGGTTCTACCAAAACAAGTTTCAGTTCTACCTCCATGTGAGTACTGGATTTAGTCACACTAGATTTCCAAAATTTGGTTGACTAGGTACTAGGATTGGTTCCCATATATATATATGGTATCTAACTTGTATTTGTTGCACGTGTCCGTAGAATCGGTTCCCAATATCTAAAAACGTGTTGCACATGTTCATAGGATCGGTTCCCAATATCTATAAACGTGTTGCACCTCTTACAAGGATCGATTCCCCTCTTGTGATTCGTTGCACCTCTTACTAGAATCGGTTCCCCTTTGCTTAGAGTTGGTCATACCAATAACACTAAATCGACCATACCATCTCAGGTGATTACTTAAGATCGGTTTCACTAATAAAAGTCATACCAATACAAAAGTCAGGCCTTGTGAATAGTTTTACCAAGAACATAAACAAGTCATGAGCGGTTATACAAATCACACATATTGGTAGTTCAAAAGATATGCAATGAATAACAATACCAATAAGCATAGCGATTTCCCTTTCGATTCACAAAATAAGTTCATGAATTTACTTCCTTTAAACGAATGTAAAACATTTTTTCCTAGGATGAAATCTTCACCTCATACCCCATACATAATCACAATATCATTCAAACGATTGTGTCGATGTCTTATCTACAAAGTTTAATGGTTAAGCAATAAACCTCATATTGTATTCCTTAATACTACGTCTAACTAGAGTATAATCATTCATGCTTGATTTTGTTTTCAATATGCACGACTTGAAAGATACGTTAGGGAATGAAACAGTTTAAGTCAAATATCACTAACCTCAAGTGGAAGGATGATTTTGTCGTTGTAGCTCCTTACTTCTTCACTTCTTCAAGTCTTCGCAATACTTGTAATGTCTCATATCCTAATACTTTCAAGCTAACCTATACGAAGTTAACTCTAGTACATAATCAAGCGACTCTTAAAATGAGTTTTGGCTCACTTAAATATGACAACCAAACTTGACATACCAACGCTTGGTGGGTTCAACCGATCTAAACAACTAATCAATCTAATCTACCACAAGGATAAACCGATTATAGTTGGATATTCTTTAACGAAATAAATATTGTGCACACCAAAGATTATAAACCCATATCAGAAATCTTCAAAGTCTTCTTTGTCTTCAAATCTTCTTAGATCTTCAATAAACACCTGCACACAATCAACTTGAATCTCTTGTGATCAATCACGCACAGAACGGAGTCTGTTAACAATGGATTATCACAAGACGTCTTTAGATCTACAAATAGTCTAAAGATCCCCGTCGAAACTTCGATCTAGTTTGAGTGAATCTAACATCAGAAGAGAAGATTCTCAATCATAAACAAACTAGGTGCAATCAAAGTTCAACCACCGTTAGTCAATCAAATCAATCGAAAACAAAAGATAAACCGCAATTATCTAGTTTCCCACCAACGGTACTAATAGAGCTTCTCAATCCCAAAGAAGTCTTTAAACTGAGTGGCCGTAAGAGATTTCGCCTAATTAGGTTACTCTCCTCTCCGAATATGCGGCTTCACCAGTAGCAGCACAACTAAGATAGTTTGTTGTACGAGGATTAGTTTGCTCGAAATGAAAACTTTCATATTTATAGACCCAAGGAAGTTTGGACACCAAGGAATTTCCAAAACCGAATATATTCTCAAGATATGCAATATATTCCATATTCGGTTTCCATAATTCCTGGAAATGCTTTGTCCAAATAATGACCGAAAATCTCTTAGAAAATCTCCAACTAGCAAATGCACATTACTAATTTTCATTTTCCAAAAATAAAATTAAAAACCTTAAATAAAAGATTCAAAATTTATTTTATTCGATCCGGGATTTTCTTCCTTTAGCTATTTATGAATAACTATGAACAATTAAAGATTAGCGTTACTGCACATGTTCAAAGTATGTCGACATCCTTACGTTGTAAGTCCTCTTTCATACTTACAGTCTTGAAACCGATTTGCCACACTTCCAAACAATTTTTGAATTGCTTCATCTTACTTTCAAGAACTACGTGATTGATCAAGAACACTCAATCACCAAACATGGGTTTCACGGTTCTACCAAAACAAGTTTCGGTTCTACCTCCATGTAAGTACTTTGCATAGTCACGCTAGTTACCGAAATTCGGTTGAGTAGGTACTAGGATCGGTTCCCCACATATATATATGGTATCTAACTTGTACTTGCTGCACATGTCCATAGGATTGGTTCCCTTTTTCCTAAAAACGTGTTGCACATGTCCATAGGATCGGTTTCCCTTTCTGCTAAAAACTTGCTGCACCTCATACAAGGATCGATTCCCCTTTGTGATAGGTTACACCTCTTACTAGGATCGGTTCCCCTTTACCCAGAGTCGGTCATACCAATAACACAAAATCTATCATACCATCTCAGGTGATTACTTAAGATCGGTTTTACTAATAAAAGTCATACCAATACAAAAGTCAGGCCTTTGTGAATAGTTTACTAAGAACATAAACAAGTCATGAGCGGTTATACTAATCACACATATTGGTAGTTCAAAAGATATGCAATGAATAACATTACCAATAATGCCTGGGGATTTCTCTTTCGATTCACAAAACAAGTTCATGAATTTGCATCCTTAAAACAAATGTAAAACATTTTTTCCTAGGATGAAATTTTCACCTTATACCCATACATAATCACAATATCATTCAAACGATTATGTCGATATCTTATCTACAAAGTTTAATGGTTAAGCAATTAACCTCGTATTGTATTCCTTAATACTGTGTCTAACTAGAGTATAATCATTCATGCTTCGCAGTTTTGTTTTCAATATGCACGACTTAAAAGATACGTTAGGGAATGAAACAGTTCAAGTCAAATATCACTAACCTCGAGTGGAAGGATGATTTTGTCATTGTTGCTCCTTACTTCTTCACTTCTTCAAGTCTTCTCAATACTTGTAATGTCTCATATTCTAATACGTTCAAGCTAACCTATACGAAGTTAACTCTAGTACATAATCAAGCGACTCTTAAAATGAGTTTTGGCTCACTTAAATATGACAACCAAACTTGATATACCAACGCTTGGTGGGTTCAACCGAGCTATGCTCTAACAATCTCCCCCTTTGTCAATTTTAGTGACAAAACTCTTACATCATATGGATAAACAAATTGCAAGAATTCATTACACATACGCTTGATTCCTGAATTCAACAGCACAATAATCTGTATACATTCAATCCATAAATGTCGATGTTGACATTATAATAACAAAGCTAATACTTCCCCTAAAGGTGAGATAGGTAGATTTTCAATCCGCACGTCTTTGTTATTCCCTTGTAGTCCATATAACTACAAGTATCATATGATATGTTACTCCACCTTAGTCTATGCTGTTACTCTTTCGTTAGATAAACGTTTAAGCACCATTGTGCTTTCCCTTAGTGATACCAATCAATTTAAATCAATACCAGTATCACTTGTTTACTCCATATATTTCTCCCCCTTTTTGTCACAAAATGACAAAGAAACGAAAAAATAAAGGACAAACCGAAAGGATCTTACAAATCTCAAAATAGACTTGCAACCTATAGAGTTAAGCACGAGGGTTTCACACACCATTTTTGATAACCAATATCAAAACCGAAAATACAAAGTAATTTTGTTTTGATATGTTACCATGGAAACAATTTCCCGAAGCAATTTTCCCTAATTAGCAAACCAAAAATTACTAAGCACCTTAGTTCCTTGGTAAACCGATTGTACAAATACAATCGCTTGTTCGATAAGACCAAAATAAAGATAACTCTATTTTTCTCATCAGGTTCTAATTATCCATATAACTTAGACCTTTAAATCTTAAAAAAGACAAGTACTAGATTAGTTAACTAGCATTTCTTTTTAAGGCATTCGATTAGACTTGAATAACCGAAACCTCCTCTTTGATAAGTCTAACTAAGATCAGAATTAACTTAGTTTCTCTTATCCGGAATCGAATTGGACTAAACAATTCATCACGTAAACCTTTTCTTTCGTTAAGCCATAAACAATTCATACAAACCAAATAAATCAACTTGCATAATTATTCACCTCAACCGGAAGAAATTGAAACAACATAGACATTAAAGCATCGGAATTGCACCAAACACAATAGGATTACTTATCAAGTAAATAGTAATTAATGTTTGTGTAATTTACTTTAAATTATAATAACAACAATTATAATTGCGGAAAATAAAATTAAATGACACAGAAAGATTTTGTTAACGAGGAAACCGCAAATGCAGAAAAACCCCGGGACCTTGTCCAGAATTGAATACTCTCAGGATTAAGCCGTTATACAAAATCAAACCAACTTCGTATAGTTGAGACCAAGCAACTAGACCTATAGTTCACCTAGTTCCGTCTGTATTCCCACGCCTCCAACTTATGAATAAGTCACGTACTTGAAACAATTCCTTTGGTTCGTATTCCAAACAGTAAAGGAACAACAAATCTGTTTGGTATCAACTCTTTTCAACCAAGTGATGTGAGTTCGACAAAGGCTCTTCTGTTTATCTCAATAAACTCCTTTGTCGGGTTATTAGATCTATCTTATTATCAACTACCAAAGTAATTGTTAAGATTTTGCAATCAATACTTTTAATCACAAAGAATTGTATTGATGCCGATCTACACAACTAATCAATCTAATCTACCACAAGGATAAACCGATTATAGTTGGATCCTCTTTTACCGAAACAAGTATTGTGCACACCAAAGATTATGAACCCAAATCAGAAATCTTCAAAGTCTTCTTTGTCTTCAAATCTTCTTAGATCTTCAATAAACACATGCACACAATCAACTTGAATCTCTTGTGATCAATCACACACATAACGGAGTCTGTTAACAATGGATTATCACAAGACGTCTTTAGATCTACAAATATTCTAAAGATCCCCGTCGAAACTTCGATCTAGTTTGAGTGAATCTTATATCATAAGATAAGATTCTCAAGCATAAACAAACTAGGTGCAATCAAATTTCAACCACCGTTAGTCAATCAAATCAATCGAAAACAAAAGATAAACTGCAATTATCTAGTTTCCAACCAACGGTACTAATAGAGCTTCTCAATCCCAAAGAAGTCTTTAAAATGAGCGACCGTAAGAGATTTCGCCTAATTAGGTTACTCTCCTCTCCGAATAGGCGGCTTCACCACTAGCATGACAACTTAGATAGTTTGTTGTACGAGGATTAGTTTGGTCGAAATGCAAACTTTCATATTTATAGACCCAAGGAAGTTTGGACACCAAGGAATTTCCAAAACCGAAAATATTCTCAAGACATGCAATATATTCCAGATTCGGTTTCCATATTCCTGGAAATGCTTTGTCCAAATAATGACCGAAAATCTCTTAGAAAATCTCCAACTAGAAAATGCACATTACTAATTTTCATTTTCCAAAAATAAAATTAAAAACCTTAAATAAAAGATTCTCAATTTATTTTTTTCGATCCGGGATTTTCTTCCTTTAGCTATTAAGGAATAACTTTGAACAATTAAAGATTAGCGATACTGCACATGTTCAAAGTATGTCGACATCCTTACTTTGTAAGTCCTCTTTCATACTTACAATCTTAAAACCGATTTGCCACACTTCCAAACAAGTTTAGAATTGGTTCATCTGACTTTCAAGAACTACGTGATTGATCAAGAACACTCAATCACCAAACATGGGTTTCAAGGTTCTACCAAAACAAGTTTCAGTTCTACCTCTATGTGAGTAATTTGCATAATCATGCTAGTTACCAAAATTCGGTTGACTAGGTACTAGGATAGGTTCCCTACATATATATGGTATCTAACTTGTACTTGTTGCACATGTCCGTAGCATCGCTTCCCCTTTCTGCTAAAAATTAACTTGTTGCACCTCATACAAGGATCGATTCCTTTTTGTGATAGGTTTCACCTCTTACTAGGATCGGTTCCCCTTTACCCAGAGTCGGTCATACTAATAACACAAAATCGATCATACCATCTCAGGTGATTACTTAAGATCGGTTTCACTAATAAAAGTTATACCAATACAAAAGTCAGGCCTTTGTGAATAGTTTTACCAAGAACATAAACAAGTCATGAGCGGTTATACTAATCACACATATTGGTAGTTCAAAAGATATGCAATGAATAACATTACCAATAATGCATGGCGATTTCTCTTTCGATTCACAAAACAAGGTCATGAACTTACTTCCTTAAAACAAATGTAAAACATTATTTCCTAGGATGAAATCTTCACCTTATACCCATACATAATTACAATAGCATTCAAACGATTATGTTGATGTATTATCTACAAAGTTTAATGGTTAAGCAATAAACCTCGTATTGTATTCCTTAATACTATGTCTAACTAGAGTATAATCATTCATGCTTCGCAGTTTTGTTTTCAATATGCACGACTTGAAAGATACGTTGGGGAATGAAACAGTTCAAGTCAAATATCACTAACCTCAAGTGGAAGGATGATGTTGTCGTTGTAGCTCTTTACTTCTTCACTTTTTCAAGTCTTCGCAATACTTGTAGTGTCTCATATCCTAATACTTTCAAGCTAACCTATACGAAGTTGACTCTAGTACATAATTAAGCGACTCTTAAAATAAGTTTTGGCACACTAAAATATGACAACCAAACTTGATATACCAACGCTTGGTGGGTTCAACCGAGCTATGCTCTAACAACAAGTACTTACAGTTTTTTTCTCCTTTGGCCACAGTGACCATCATAGGAGAAGTTTGACTAATATTGCAGTTAATTATAGAAGCTAAAGTGCTATCAATAAAGCTAGTAGTGCTACTTGAATCAATTAAGATGGAGACCTTGTGCTTATTGAGAATGCCAGGAATTCTTATGGTGTCCCCTGTAGCAGAGCCAGTGAGAGCATGTAAAGAAATTTCCATGTCAGATTGGACTGGTGAATCAAAAAACTCTTCGAAAACTTTCTCCTCTTTCTCTGTGTCTTGTGAGTCAGAAGGTTCCATTTGTAACATAAATATCTTTTGTTTGCCTTTGCAGATATGGCCTGGTTTATAAACAACATCACAATTGTAACAAAGTCCTTGATCCCTTCTTTTCTGCATTTCCTCTGGAGTAAGTCTTTTAATTGTAGGACTTGCAGTTGTAGGTTTGTATTGAGGAGTGAAAAAAGACTTTGGTTTTTGACGTTTGGATTTAGGTGAAGTGAGGATGGGCTTGGGGGGAAAAGATGGTCAATAGTATTGTCTGTGAGAAGTAAATGATGTATTGAAGGATCTGGTGAATGGTTTTGTAGCTATAGCTACAAGATTGACCTTCTGTTCTTGTAGTCTAGCCAGTGAGAATGCTTCAGTAAGAGTCTCAGGTTGAAACATGGATACAGATTTACCAATTTCTTCCTTAAGACCACTAAGAAAGCTCATAACAAAATAGGCCTCAGTAAGAGAGGGAATCATGTTTAACATTAAGGCTTTCAGAGATTCAAACTCTTCATAATAATCATCCACTGTTCCTTAATACCACTAAGAAAGATCATAACAAAATAGGCCTCAGTAAGAGAGGGATTCATGTTTAACATTAAGGTTTTCAGAGATTCAAACTCTTCATAATAATCATCCACTGTGGAGCTTTGAATCAATTTGTTGAAGCTACCCACAGAATTTTCCTCAACTGGATTTTCAAATCTGGAAATTATATGTGTAGCTAGATCTGACCATGTAATGCGATTTATATTGACTTGAAAATTCAAAAACCATTTTTTGGCCTTACTCTCTAAGTAAATGGCAACAATATTTACCTTCAAATGGTCTTCAATATTGTTGAGTTGAAATTACCTTTCACTCTTCTGAATCCATCCCCTAGGATTGTCACCATCAAATTGCGGAAAATCTAATTTTGGGACTCTTTAATGTTGAGGAGGATAGAACGGCGGAGTGTTTATATGAGCAGAATGAGCATCAATCGCTTCAGATTGAGGTTGAATTGGTTTCTCAGGAGTATGATGGGGTTTCTCCAAAAACTTCAACAGAGTGTCAAACTTCTTGTTTAAAGTATCGATTGCTCCCCTTACATCAGTCATCTCTGTAGTGAGTTTATCATAAGATCCTCTGAGTTGTTCTACATCAGCTTCAACATCCTTTAAGGTCATGATGAAAAAAAATAAATAATTGGATCGATTTAAGTTTGAATGAAACGGCTCACGATGCCAAATGTTGTATAGTGACATCAATTAGACAAGTAGATAGGTGATGTTTGGATAAAATGGTGACGAATCACCTCCTGAATCGAAACTCAGGCCTAAATCTGTGCTAAGTAGCGCAGCCAAAGAAGTAGAACTTCATTAATTTTCAGATAGATAGAGATGAGTTTCTTTTACAGGATTTAAGTACCAATCAATAACTCTAGCTAAGATGCAATGGATTCCACACACGTGTCACAATCCCATTCCTCCAATCAACACTCGATTGGGCAATCGCATGAATTACTAACAGTAGACTCACTAGTGATAACTATAAATACCATGTAGTAAATACGCTAACTGTCACACTATGACATAGCACAGAAAACAAACAACAAATTTCTATGACCAACAATAAAACTAGCTATTAAAAATATGCATTCAAATTGTTTGTTCAAATTTCAAAGTCTGATCGCAAGGTTAAAGATTTAGGCAAACATCATAAATCATAGAATAGAGAAATTGAACTTTTACCATTTGAATCGAATGTCTTGTTCCACGAAATTCTATCTGTCCATCCATAGTGTCCTTAGTTAACATCCTTAGCGGTGTTCATCAGCTTTTCCTTTAATTTTTCTAACTACGAATCCATATTTTTTTTTTGCAAGGAAAACACTAATGAATCTCCCTTCATCGAAACAACAAAATCTTCAAGGATCACCAATAATTCTTCCAGAATCATCGAGAAGTGGGGAAGGTGAAACCAATATTTCCGCTCATACCGATTATTTAACCAAAAAGTATAATTTTATTCTTCTTCTTCTGTATTACTCGAGACTTTAGAAACAACAAATCATCCTATGTAACAACAATTTCTCTTAAACCAGCTTCTTCCATGCCGTACCCTTGATACTCTGAGTGTTTGATGATCTCAAAACTTGCAGTAGGGTTTGGATTTCACCTCAATAAGTATTGTTTGAATTTTTGGAATGTGAACTGAAGGCAAAGGTTAGGGTTATAGTTTATTCACACCCCCAATTTTCATAATCTTACTCTTGTTTGATATTAACACCGTACCTTTTGCAGTATTTTTTTTTTTTGATGTTTGAGAAATGGACTTAGGCATGGGTCACCACTGCCTACAATGGTGTTAAAAAAAAATAGGTAAAAGTTATTTTACATATTTTTTTTTATTTTTTGATAAAAAGTGATGATTTTATTGCTTAAGTAGGAGAATCATTCATGTCTCTTGCCAGGAGACTACAAATTTCCTCAGAGAAATTATTTAAAAGGTTTATATGAGTAGCGGATTGTCTAACAGATCTTGCAACTACATCAGCTACTCTATTATCATATTTACTAACAAAAGAAAAACAACAGTGATTAAAACTGGAACTCAGACTCTTAATCTGCTTCAGAATACTCCTATTCTCCCATTGAATAAGAAGAACATTATCAGTGATTGATTGGATTAGTATCTTTGTGTCAGCTTCTATCATGAATTTTTGTGCACTGCTTCTCTCGAGCCCACGGTAGAGCTTCTCGAACAGCTATGCACTATCCAGCCTCCGGATTTAGTGCTCCATATGAGTAGAATCCTCTGATCCCTTCACATATTCCTGCATGATTGCGTAAGACAATGCCAGTACCAAGAGTTTTAGTTTCCTCATTGTTGATGGTGGATTTTCGTTTAAGGTTAAAATTGTAAAAAACCATAAAAATCATGCGCTGACATCTTGTAAAAGATAAAGCCATTTATAAGTGTTGGATACTCCCTCACTTAATTCACCAAGAATGGAGCATGTAGCAACAATCCCATTCTGTGAATACATGAAATTCCTCCAGGTTGGAGCATGTGGCAACAATCCCTTCCTGTGAATTTCATATCAGCCTTGTATTTCCAGTACTCATTATCGGTGTGGCATGACGATCGAGTGTTACTCTTACGAGTAACACGAACCTCCAAGCACTATAATGAAATCATGTACGAAATACTGATTCATGTGGCTGACTCTCGGTGTGTTATACTAGCCCGATTGAGCCCCTCTCGGTGTGTTATACTAGCCCGATTGAGCATCCGGACTGACCGTATCAGTCCGGATATGATATGATCGCAGTCATCCAACTCCATAAGCATGATTGGATGACCCCAGATCAATTCCATCACCCCCAAGCAGGTATGGAATACCCACGCCGACCCCGCATGGTCGGTCATTGGCCTAGCTTGCCAAGAAACCGTTCATACCAAGCATTATGGACGGAAAACCCTAAATTAGGGTTTGTGGCATATTACATGTGTTGCAAAGCAGTCTCAACCATCCATCTTCGCAGGTATAGATGGAGGGTGTAGATGTAGACTTAAAGGGCCCAGAGCATGTCAACACGTTCACCGTGGGACCGCCTACACACTTGACCAATCGGTCAAGACCAACAATGTTTGGCCGTGACAAAATCGTCACCCAAACAAGAGATGGCGCACGGCTTTGAAAGCCAAAATTAGGGTTTCAAGCCATCACGCGCGTCCATCTTCTCCGGCACGAATGGAGGGTCACATATTAGATCAAGCAAGGGCCGGTCATACCAGCATGACCACCGTGGGACCATCTACCTCCTCATGTGTTCGACCAAGGCATATCATGCCTGGTTAATCCCAAACGTGCGTCCAAACTAGCATGGCCACGCCTCCCAAACCACAAACTGATCTCGACCGCTCAACTTCACCGGATGATTTAAGTGGCTTAGATCACGTTTTCATGGGATATTCAGGTATAGGCATGAACACCAGCCTGCCATCTTCACGTCAAACCCATCGGCCAAGACCGACCAAATTAGGTCGTCTTGGAACGCGCGCCGGAAAAAGCATGATGCGCGGCCTTTTGCGGCATCAATTTCCTATCGCAAAATTGATCTCAACCACTCCTCTTTGCCGGTCAAATTGAGTGGCCTAGATCGCACCTTCATGGGACAGGTGAGACATGGACGTGTACCTGGCATGCTATCTACATGCACGCCCGGTCGGTTCTCTCCAAATCCCTTTCCATGCTCGGTTTGACCAAGTGAAGAGTGATGCTTGCGCACCTCTTCAAAACCCTAATATTCATTAACGGTCATGAGATGAGTGTCTCAAAG
This sequence comes from Papaver armeniacum, assembly GCA_023531295.1. Classification (NCBI taxonomy): domain Eukaryota; kingdom Viridiplantae; phylum Streptophyta; class Magnoliopsida; order Ranunculales; family Papaveraceae; genus Papaver; species Papaver armeniacum. The sequence goes on from JAJJWW010001419.1 coordinate 119,477, forward strand.
ATCATCTCATCCGTCCAACTTCACCAGACTTGGTTATACAACCCTCGGTTAGGAGTTATTTGGTCAGTGAGGCGTTATTACCCATCACTTCACCACACCATAATGCGTACTGCATAAAATACACACGATACTTCACAAGTATCGACTTTATGAATAACACAGTTATTCAATTAAGCATTACATGCTATCTTTCGTGGATCCACGATTCACACATTCAGACATCAATCATGTCACAAACTGGGGGATACATACTGGGGTATTGGTCTGGCGGTTTACAGCGTGCAGCGTGCAACGCGCTATCACAAAAACGTGTCAGGAAGTCATGGACGGTTAGAGATGAACAGGAGAAGTGGGCAAGACTGGTGGTGTGGCACCGACGCACAACTCCACTACTCCATCACTCCACTTCCTCCACTTCCCACGAGAGACGTGAATGAGGCTCAATGACTTGTATAAATAGGTTCTCCGCCCTATTTCAAACAACAACACAAGTCGAGACGAGACGAGAAAAACCAAGTGTTAATACAAAAACGTATTCAAACACCCAGAGCTTGCTGGCATCAATCACAAGCCTACTCACCTTTCTGTTACAAGTCATAAGCAAGCCAACACCTTCACAATCTCAACACCTTCTTCGCTTCCCTCCCTAAGATCAACCCCATCTCCTTCACTTTGTGACCGAAGCAAGTCAGAACGGCCATTTCTTGGTTTAGGCCGGACTTGCACAGATTGATTTCTCGAATCTACAAGCACTCACCGCGCAGTGCATTTGTTAAAGGTTTAAATTCATTCCTCATCCACACCCCAAATTACCAAATTCTGCAGGAGTAGTTTTCACCCATAAACAATTGGCGACCACAGTGGGAGATTGATCTCTCGGTTACAAAAAATCGAATTCTCAATTCTTCGATTTTTCGTCTCATAATGTATCCTCACCCGGAATCCGCAGGTGGTTCAGATATCATGGGAAGCATAGCTGGAATGTTGGAGGATGTCTTGGCAAATCAAGCCGATATCACCAGAAGGCAGAGCGAGACATTTCGCCTTTTGAATGGTATAGCAGCACAACTACAAGAGGGGTCGATAGGCATCAACTCAGACAGTGCAAGAAACGTTGAATCCTTAGTCAGGAGTCACACCTTTACAAGTGGAGAAGCAAAAAGAGCACGCAGTCGAAAACGAATCAAGAAAGATGGACAACATGGTCCAGACAGAGGAAAAGACTTGTCAGGAGTACTACAATGTCTGCCAGATAAAGAAAGGGAGCCTGCAGCCTATGGAGCCCTACTAGAGGATTTATATCTCAAAACTCTTGTTGAAGCCCGGAAGACTGTCCAATCCGCGTCGACTTTTCAACCGACTGAAGAAATGCTTGAGGAAGGAGAAATCAATCAGGAAATACCTGAATACAGAGGATGGGAACGTTCAATCCGATCACTCAGCAGTGACATTACGACACCTTCCACATCCCTTTACCTAGGCAAGCGACCCGCAGATATGATGGCACTTGCAAATCTCCCAACTTCATCTCTTGTTCCACATCAAAGCCACGGAGAGACATCACAATGCCCACTAACACAGGAAAAGCCAGACTCAAGGTACTTACATTTCCCCTTCCCAATGAAGAAGATTCTGGAGCTACTAGAGGCGTGGGTACAAAATGGAGAGGTGGAGCTACCCCCGGTATGGCGTCCGCCTACTGATCAAGAAGTAATGGACCCGAGGTACTGTCATTTCCACCGGTTCCTCCATCACCCCACCATTGAATGCAACACTTTGAAGCGCATTGTTCAGGAGAAGCTTGGTCCAGAGCGATAACTCTGAGAGATTGGTGCAGAGGATTTTCTTAGAAAGGCAACTCTGGTTCGATACAAGTGAGGCTTCGAAAGCAAGTAAGTTTTACTCAATAATTTTACAAGAAAGATAGTTTGGAAACCACTGGGGACTTGGCATCCCGCACGCGGAGAAAGAGGCTCAGTGATCAACGCCATGTTTGTTTCCATCCGTACCTCCCTTTTGCATAACATTTGCAATTTCATGTGATATGTGCATTCATGACCAAGATTCAAATTTAATTTAACATACTCTCTTTCAAAAAGGCTGTTCACAAAACTATCTCAAAATAATCCAATTCAATCACCTATTAATCCAAAACCGGAGATCAAAGAAAATCCTCACTATCACTCAAAAAGAAAAAACATCTAAAAGAAGAGACAAGTATATAGCATGAATACTTCAAGGAAAGTCTTTAGACAACAACTCGTCCTTCCGGGCGAGAGAGACTTTCATCCTTTGAAGCACGGCTGCTTGACTCCAGTTCCTTAGACAACTTCTCAACCTCTTCTTCCTGGCGAGCAACACAGTCCGCGGAAGGGACTTCATCCTGTAATTTCTGGAGCTCCTGAATCTTGGAGAAACCTTTGAAGAACCAAGGGGCATTGAAACCGTACTGCGCAAACACGTCTCGATGGCACTTCCAATCTTCAATCATCTCCTCAGAAACTGTTCGACCAGTCGTGACGCTCATCCCCTGGATAGAAACTAAAGCTTCTTGGACGCGGTTGACCAACGCAAGACGACTTTTGAGTTTCGTGGTGGTAGCAATGTGACCGTGCTTCTCCCATATCGCTGTGTACAACTCTTTGAACTGAACCGGCACGCTGAATCCACCGACCAACACATCGCCTGGATAAGGGATGGTAAAAGGAGGATCGAACAAAGCCCCAGGCTGCATCACCGGTAATTCACTAACCGCGGGAGCCTTGTCAGTTGCAGGAGGCCTTTCAGAAGGAGTCACCACAATAGCCATATTGACTGGAACCTGTTCAGGATGGATCTCAAGAGGAGCCGCCTCAACTATAGCAGGCACTGCCTCTCTTACATTCCTTCCGGCATCTATTTCGCTCTGGGTGCTAATTTCCATCACGACCCCGTCAACAAGATCACTAAGGGAAGCACCTCGTCCAACCGAGCTTGCATCATCCCTGTCATGGTCGGAAAAGAAGTGGTTTCCCAGGACTTCTCGGTGTAAAGATCGGATACTGGACTCTGAAGATCGGTGCCGCGAGACTTCTCAACATGAAGATCGGTTTCTCGGACTTCTCAACATGAAGATCGGTTTCTCCAAACTTCTCGGCATGAAGATCAACATTGCTTGACCTTCTCATTTTGAATGCGCGCCAACCTGGTGAAGACATTCTCTTTCGAAATTCCCTGATTTCAAGCAAGGATCGTTTTTAGAAGAATTTACTCTGGAGAGATGAAAGAACCGATGGGAGGAGATTTAAATACCTGCATATTGGAGGAATTAAGGATTACCGGACCGCATGCTTGCCTCTTAGGGTCTCTCCTACTTGGGGATTGCAACCCTCGGCTCGGTCCGTTTGGTCGGAAGTGGCTTCAACTAGGAAATGCTTCGTCAAGACGTCGAAGATGGCTCACTACGGGAATCATTCACAACACTCTCCGAAAATTTTGGAATACCAACAGTTGTCTCCCCAAAATTCCTTATACTTATCGGTTATCACTGGATTTCTCCCAATAGGCCAGAAGGAAGGCTCACCCGTTCTACAAACATGCTAGCGTTAAGAATATTCGGGAGAGATTCTTTCGGAACCCTTGGTGAACGAATAAATGGGACACCCTGATCAAATCCCATTTGGCGAGCAGCCCTGTCAATATTGTACGGAGTCACAAAAAATTCTCCGTTAAATAGAGACGGGACATATCCTGGAATGCAGCTGCGCAGGTAAATAAGTTCTCCAGATTTCATAGTTTCGACATCGGTACACAACACAAAGATCAGGACCGTCAGAAGCGATAGCAAATGTCTTTGGCTGAACAATGGAAGGGTGGACCGGCCCCCATGGACGGAAATCTACAGAAGACACATTGTCAAATACGTCCACAAGTTTCGCACCACCTCTGGGACGCCTTTTATTCCAACGGAGTATTCTCGAGCCACCATATAAGTTATTGAGCGAATTTCCAGGAGCATGAGCGTAACTTTTGAAGTGTTCCCATAAGAGCGCCTGAAGAAAAGCGAAGTGAATGTGCGACTCCACCTTCTTGTACCCGTTAGAAGTGTAGGATCATAATATCGCAATGCATAGGGCTCGCGGGATCAATAAACGACGGTACCGCGAGGGAGTCGCAGGAGACTAAAATGAACGACGCGATGAGAAACGACACACAAAACAACTAAAAGACAGGGAACCTGGCGAGGATTAAGAAGTGTCGCGAGATTGGATAATTGTACACTGGCGACACTTCGCGAGATAGTCCCGAAAATAAAGGATAGCTTAGCTGTCATCCACTATGTATTACCCTATATAAAGGGGTCGAGTGAGTCTGTTGTGGGGGGGAACTTTTGAGAATTGTTAGGCAAGTCATTAGGAGAGAGAAAGTTTAAGAGTGTTTTAGCTTCTAAGTGTAATTCTATTTTCCTATGTAAATACTTCATGAATTCAATCAATAAATGTTCTTGATCTTACATCTTCTAATGGACTAATTAATCAAAATATAGTGAGGGGTGTAGTGTGGGAAAACCTGCTACTACATATGCGCTAGAAACAGGGACCTAATCTTGTTGGTTTAAGAAAGAAAATCGCAATTAAAGTTGTTTGGATCAAGAAAATGAGAAAGGAAAATCTTAGATCGGATGAAGCAGGGGAAAAAGATATGGTATGTGACACAGATACAGGAGTAATGATTAGTGAATTTCATGAAAATATCAGAGGAAGAATACACAAACGGGATTTTGAAGGAAAGAAGGTTACAGACAGAGAAATGATATCACCTTTGAAAGATTGGGAAAAACAAGAGATAACATTCACAGCGGGAGAGATATCCAAGGAAAATTTGGATCACCCATCTCCATTAGTGATCGCAATTAACGCGTATAAGGAGAGAGAAGAATCGGAGAACACAGCGAAAACATGGGTGGTAAATGGAGTTTTAATTGATACAGGGAGTCTGGTGAACATAATGTTCTATCACACTTACAAAAAGATGGGATATGAAGACGAGGATATGACTTTCGCGGCATACAATATCCAAGGTTTTGGTAAATCCATAACCAAAGTTAGAGGGGAGATAAAAATACGTATTCCATTAGGAAGAATCGAAACTCAGGTGACATTGAGTATAGTAGATATGGAATCACCGTATAACTTGTTACTAGGAAGACCATGGGTACATGCGATAAAAGCTGTGGCGTCGACGCTTCATCAATGTATCAAGTTTCCAACACCAACTGGAATAAGCGAGATCAAAGGGGATGCTGCTAAAGGAAGAATATATTATCAAAAGGAAGTAAAATGTTGCGAGGAACAAATAAACAAACAAAAGAATATATCTAAGCACCGCAAAAAGATGGCGAGGGCGGCTAAGAAAGAAGAAGAGTTCAGAGTTTACATGATCAAAGCGAAGGAAGGAAAAGGAATACCTAGCGAGATCTCGGGAGAAGAAAATGATCCCGCGATGGAACCGAAAGGACCAACCCCTATGGGAGAACCGAAGGCCAGTTACGTCGCGGCAGAGCAAACTAAAGAAGTGAATATTGGAACTAAGGAAGAACCCAAGATGCTAAAGATTGGAACTAACATGGGAGCGGATGAAGAAGAAAGAACTGTTGGTTTGTTGCGAGATTATAAAGATATCTTCGCGTGGGATATGGATGAAATGCCTGGTATAGATCCATCGGTAGCTTGTCACAAGTTGGAAATTGATAAAAATGTGAAGCCATTCAAACAAAGGATTAGAAAGATAGCAACAGCATATCACCCTCAGATAGAAGAAGAGTTGCGAGAAGATGTTGGACGCAGGAATCATTAGACAAGCAAAATATCCCGAATGGATAGCGAATATGGTTATAGTTCCAAAGAAGAACAAAGGAATAAGGATTTGCATTGATTTCTTGATTTAAATAAAGCCTGCCCGAAAGACAGTTTCCGTTGCAGGATATTCCCAGCTAGTCGAATCGGCGGCAGGGAATGAAAGGGTATCCTCGTTTGGATGGATACAAAGGTTACAACCAGATCCCCTCGCCGAAGAGGATCAAGAGCATCTTGCTTTCTTCGCTCCAAGAGGATTATCTTTGCTATACTAAAATGCCATTCGGTTTGCGAAATGCTGGAGCGACGTATCAAAGGATGGTAGAAGAGGTATTCGCAGAATGGATACATAAAACACTGGAAGTCTATGTAGATGACATGATAGAAGAAGAGTTGCGACATGCCGAGCAAATGAGGCGACAAGTAAAAGATGTTCAAAAGCTAAATGGATTGTTAGCATCACTAGGAAGGTTCATCTCGCGGTCGTCTGATAAATGTAAACATTTTTTCAGTGTTCTAAAAAAGGGATCGAAATTCGAATGGACGGACGAATGTGAAAAGGCTTTACAAGGAATTAAGGAACATTTAATGGATGTATCCATTATGCAGAAGGCAGAACACGGGAGGAATTATTAATATATCTCGCGACGACTTCGCATGCCTTAAGTGCGGTTTTATTGCGAACGGACGCAGGAGTGGAAAAACCAATCTATTATATCAGTAAAACTTTTAATGCCGCAGAAAGAAATTATTCAAAGATTGAAAAACTAATCCTAGCGTTAGTCTATGCGTCATTTAAACTTCGCATATATTTTCAAGCACACACTGTTAGGGTGGTAACAAAAGTACCAATTGAGTCAAGTAATGAAAAATTCAAAAAGATCGGGAAGAGTCGAAAGATGGAATGCTCAAATAAGTCATTGCAAACTCAAATATGAAATATTATCTTCAACCAAGTCACAGTCGTCATGAGACTTTCAGCAGAATTTCCTTTGGAGGAAGATGAAGCAGTGGATGAAATGATGGATGTAGAGGAAGAACATGGAGATCCAAAAGATTTGTTAACTGAGCCAAACCGGTGGGAAATATTAGTGGATGGATCATCAAATGGAGAAGGTAAAGGAGTGGGAATTGTTATGATCTCGCCAGAAGGCAATAAGTTAGCTTTTGCTTTTAGATTGGAATTTGAGTCTACCAATAATGAAACGGAATACGAAGCCATAATACATGCTTTACGATTTGCAATAGAAATGGCGGAGAGTGTGAGAATTACCAGTGACTCGCAATTGGCAATTCGTCAGATAACAGAAAAGTATGCTACAAATGATCCATCCCTACAGAAATACAGGAAGCTTGTAGAAGTGTTATCAGCACAGATACCAAAAATAAAATGGAGGCATATATCAAGGAGAGATAATGAGACTCATGAGACGCTTTTGCCTTTATATCAAGTATGATGACAGACCCAACTGCGAGGAATATCAAAATACAGACGCTACTGGTGCCATCAATTAATAAAAAGGAAGGACAAGAAGCAGATATAATGATGGTGGTAGATGAGATGCAACGTCGCGAGGAAGATTGGAGGATAGAACTTCACGCATATTTAATGAAAGGCGAGGTACCAAGAAATAGATTGGAAGCACACAAGTTAAAGAGCCGAGCGACAAATTATGAATTGCGAGATGGCGTGCTTTATCGGCGCTCTTTTGATGGACCTTCGCTTCGATGTCTGACAAGGAAAGAAGGAGAAACCATATTGAAGATCTTTGCATAGTGGGGGATGCAGGAAATCATAGCGGCGGAAGATCTTTGGCATATAAGGCAAAGACGCAAGGATATTATTGGCCATATATGCATGAGGACGCGAGAGCAATAGCCAGACGCTGCGAAGATTGTCAAAGACACGGGAAGAAGATACATGCACCGGGAGCACCATTAAATTCTTCAAGAAGTGTGTGGCCTTTTGGAAAATGGGGTTTAGATATTGTGGGACCATTTTTACCGGGAACAGGACAAAGAAGGTACCTAATTGTCGCAACGGATTATTTCACAAAATGGGCAGAGGTGAAAGCGGTCCAGCACATTCGCGATAAAGATGTTTTTACTTTCATATTTGAAAATATTATATGCAGATTTGGGATCCCCGCACAACTTTGGTATATCGATAATGGGAAGCGATTTGAAGGACAAAATATAGAGTTCTTTGCTTAATGCATTTCAAATAAGATGTGGAAAATCAACTCCATTATATCCACAAGCTAATGGCCAAGCGGAGGCAACAAACAAAACAATTGCTGATATATTGAAGAAAAAGTTGGAAGGACACAATAGAGGATGGTGCGAACAAGTACCCAATGCAGTGTGGGCCTATAATAAAACTAGAAGAGAAGCCACAGGAATGTCCCCCTTTTGCTTAACTTACGGAGTTGAAGCAGTACTCCCAACAGAAGTCGTGATTCCGACAACCAAAAAAGAGGTCTGGGATAAAAATCTTAGCGCAGGCAACATTTTAATCAAGTTGGATGAATTGGAAGAAAAACGAGAAAAGGCCTTGCGACACATGGAGAATTATCAGCGAAGACTGGCTAGAGAATATAACAAGCGTGTAAAAATACGTGAGTTCCAACCAGGAGACTTGGTGTTGCGAGAAACCCCAATATATCAACGTGAAAGTGGAGGCAAGTTTGGCGAGAAAATGGGATGGACCTTATATCGTCAAAGAAGTAGTTGGTACAGGGGCATATAGATTGATGGACCCCGAAGGAAGAGATGTGGGACAAAAATTGGATAGACCATGGAATAGGTTATATCTAAAGAAATATTACCCGTAATAACGAAAGATAACAAAAAGAATCAAGATGAAGTACTTCTTCGCCAGATATTTGCGACATTCAATAAAATGCAGAGAGAATCCGCGAAGAGATCGCGATAAGAATAACAGAAAAATCATGAATGGCTTAACAAAACAACAAGAGATAAGGAATGATTAAATGAATGAATCGGCGAATATCTCGCAGACAAAATAGCAAATGATGAAGAATGATTGAATAGAAAGAATGAATGAATGGGACGAACCTTTATGGCGTACACCCTAGTTCGCGAATTATATTTCGTAAGAGGCAAATGTAAGACCTAAAGTGCGTCATATAAGGGGGTATCTCTTAACATGGCTCAGGTGGAAGGTTACACCGCTCCCGAAGCCTGAGTCATGAAAATTTGGGGCCCATGAAAGCCTATCCGGAAGAGGTACCTTGGATTCCCAACTATATATGTAGGTTATACCCTGTTGGGCGACCGAGGGTCTCTTCCTAGGAGTCGGTGTATGCACAAGGCGCCGAGGTACACGGTTGAGCCGAGTGCCGGGATGGATGAACCTACCCTGGCCATTCTTGGCAAGTCTTGGCATGCGTTGCACTCGCCCGAAGAAAACTCCACTTAGGGTGCAGTCTCGTAACCATAAACCCTATAGGTATAAGGGATAAGAGACTGCGAAAACAACTGGTTGTTGTCAAGACCGGATGGGAGGAGCTAGTCTTGTATGGCCGATGTTTCGCCTCCTTGAAGGGGCAACCGGGGAGATGATAAGGGCGACGCTCTCCATTAGGGGGTGTCAAACAGACGCAAATGTCATGAGGCTTTGTTTTCGCAAGGAGACTTAGGCTTGTCATATTTGTGCAATGATCCTGCAGAGGCAATAATACTAACGCGAGGGTAAGGCGAGATCAATGGGTCTTTACACAACAGTGTACGGACGTCCTGCGATTTCGTCGCACGACGGCAATGTCATGGGGCTTTATGTTCGCAAGAATATCTAGGCCTGTCATATTGTCGCAACTAAAACATCCTGCAGAGGCAAAAATACTTGGAAAATGATAAGGCAAGATCAAGGGGTCTTTACATGCAAGTGTAAAGACGTCCTGCGATTTTGTCGCGATGAAAGGTGGCAGGGGAGGACCTCTAATTAGGGAGGTCTAACTCGGAAGACCACACAAAAATGATAAGGCAGGGTCAATGGGTCCTTGCTTGAAAATGTAAGGGCGGCCTGCGACCTTGTCGCAATAAGAAGAGATAAAATAAAGACTATTGAAATGATAAGGCGAGAAAAGTAGGTTTCTCCTTTCATGGAGATACCTGCGACCTCGTCGCAGTGATAAAATTCAACATAAAGCAATGAAGAGATTATATTATCACATGAACACAACGCAGGAGATAGAGGAAAGATAAGAATAAAGAAATACCTCAACACTTTTTCAACGATTCAACCTTCGAAGATAAAGAACAGAAGCAACAAGGGATTACCAATGTTTACCAATGAACAACATTTTATGTTGTTTATTTCCTCGAGGCAATATTTCTTATATTTCAAGGATTAATACTTCATGGAAGAATAAAGCATAGCATAAGGCAAAGAACATGGAGCGAGAGTTTCGCATGATGAATTCGCAATACTTCATACTTCTCATATATTTCGAAGATTGAGTACTTCTTATACTTTTTAAGGATACTTCATATTTCGCGTACTTCAAAACGATGATACTTCTAATTATTTCTTAAAATCATTTCATGAAAATGTAAGCTTACGAGATTATAGTCGTAATTAAGAAGAAGGAAATAAGAGCATTATTCAACAAGGGATTTAATCTTTCAAAACAAAAAGAAAGTTGCAGCAAAGTTACAAAAGCAGTTAATTCTCTACATCAATGTTATCATCCTCGCCAGTAACCTTCTCAGCTCCATCTCCGTCAATAACTTTCTCAGCTTCACCTTCCCCAGAGGGTGGAATATCATCAGGAATTTTTTCAGTAAGATTTTTATTAACAACTTCAACGTTGGCGACGTCTTCGCAGCTTTCATAATCATAATCATCATCAGGGGAGTTGGGGGCTTCATCATCACTCACTTCCAAAGGATTGACACGAACAGGATCAAGAGATCTAGACAATAAAATGTCATTCACTATGACCTCAGCCTTAAGATGAAATTGGCGAAGAAGCGCTTTTTGCTGATTTTTACTATCTATGTCCTTACAGTCAGACATGTAGTTAAGTCTCCTTGCGGCACGATCGCGAGAACGAACAAGAGAAGTAGCGAGCGCCCCTTTTTCTCTGCGAAGTTTAGAATTGTCTGACTTGAGAGTAGAAATAATAGAATGGAGCTTTTCTCAGAATCTGCATAACAATTGGACAAATAAAGATTAAAAGAGCTTCTTAAGGATAAGGAGATATACAAATGAATTAAGGTAGTCAAATAACATGACTACCTTCTTTTTGATAAACAAGATGCTGAATAAAAGACGAACAACTATCTCCCAATCGGTCCATAACATCATCAAATGTATCCCCAACTAAGCCTTTCAGGCGAGATCGCAGGTTTTTATCATTGGAGACAAGTATGGCATTCTCGGTCGCGAGGGAAGAATTAGATCTTTTTAACTCAGAACATTGATCTTTAAATTGGCTCACTTTTACACTCAATGTTATTCTACCCTGAATAAGTTTATCTCTCTCGGCGGAAATTTCTTCAAGTTGGCTTCTCAAAGTATGATTAGCTTGTTTGTATTCTTCACATAACTTTTGACAAGCATTATACTGCTGCGAGTAGCTCGCCATCTTATTCAAAGAGAACGTTTCTCTTGCGAAAGAGTTCGATTCTCATCTGATAAAGTTTCCAACTCCAAATTAGTCTTAGTCAAAGCATAAGAAAGGCGAGATAAGTCATTACTTAATGAGACTTGCTCTTGCGATAAATCAAAATTCTCTTTAGACAAATTATTTATTTGATCAGCTGCATAGGTATGAAGATTATCTAAGAGATTATCTTTGCTCCATCCAGGCATCTCTTTCAACTCGAACTTCTTCAACGATAGACTCGCTTGATATATCTCCATTATTCGTTTTGGTTTAATACTTTTAGGACGAGCAAGGGTTTGAGTTGTGATCTTAAAAAAAAAAAAAAAAAAAAAAAAAAAAAAAAAAAAAAAAAGGGGGGTTGTGAGAGCATACTTTTTAATTCTTCATTCTTCTCGCGAAGGTTATCACGATCCAGCGAGATGTTGTGAAATTTTTGATTTTCAAGATGTAGACTATTACATCTCACAGTCATAGCTTGGAGATCATCCTTCAACTTGTTAACTTCTTGAACCAAAGATGCTTGCAAAACCTGTCAGGACCAAGATGCTTACTCAGAATCTCGCAAATGTCAGACTTAATAGGATCGATGGAAGTCTTCTTGGCATCGCTCACAAGATCGGAGAGGACTTTGAAAGCTACTTCTATCCCTTCTAAATTTTCTTTGGTAAGAGGGATTTGCTCAGATGAAGAAGCAATAATGGCAGAAGAAGATGGAGACGAACCATATTTTGTTGAGGGGACATCGCGAGAAAGGGGAATCTCGGGAAGGATTGGAGAAATGCCAGAGGCATGAGTAGTAGGGCTGTTATGAGGAGCTTGTTCTGCGAAGAGTTCAGACATAAGAATGCCTTCATTAGAAATGTTCTCGCAGGAGGAAGCTTTAACGTTGTCGTGCGAAGACTTCGCAATTGGAGAAGGGGGTCTGAAAGAAGGAAAGGAGACGCTAGGAGTGACCAGCTTGGGTTGGCGAGGCCTCTTGGGAGTTCTATCAACAACCTCGTCATCCTGCGAATAACAAGTTAAATAAGAAACAGAGGCTACAATGTATTGTTAATAAAAAACAAATGTTTCTTAGATACCTTGTCACCCGCAGACTTTCTTTTCGAGGCCATAGATTTTACTCGCGAGGAGGACTTTGGTGGCACAAGAGGCTCTTGTTGTGAAGTAGGTTTCAGTGGCGAGCCCGATGGCTTTTGTTGCATGAGGGATTCTTGTTGCGAAGAAGGTTTCGATGGCGAGCCCAAAGAAAGAAGAGGGTCCTTCACGGTAAATTTGGTTTTGGGTTGGTTCTTGCTAAACAACAATGGCAGAAAAAGAACTATAAAGTTAAGCATACCAGTGTGATTTCAACAAGAAAAACTAATTTCAAAGCAATCAACCACAAGATCAAACTAGATATGGCAAGATTAACAAACCTGGATGCCATGAGAACAACAACTAGGAAGTAGCAGAAGAAGAGAAGAGGATGAAGAAGGAAAATAGCAGGTAAACACTTGCAGAATGATTACAGAACGATGAAGAAGAGGAACACTTGCAGACGATGAAAAAGATGAATGGGAAAAAGAAACTTCTTCACAAGGAACACCCCTATAAATAGATGAGAAAAAGATATTACGACCGGATAACATTAAATGCATCGGTAAAAGAGGACACGTGTAAACGGTCACCATTAAATCCAGGGAATTTTAGTAGAATTCGAACATCGCACAACATATTTCCTAACAAAGCGAGAAGAGCTTGCGAAATTGATTATTTTCCATAACTCATGAGGCAAGAAATGCCACTTCATATATACAGAGAAACTTCGGAACTTCGCAAAAGAATAGAGGCAAGTACGTACTTTTCAAGTCCAGTATTCTTTCGCTCGTTCCTTCGTCAACAAAGATCAGAGATTACTACAATGACAGATTTTTCCTTTAAAATCGCTCTTCAAGCAATATTCAAGGAAAAAGAGGCAAGATGTAGGATCATAATATCGCAATGCATAGGGCTCGCGGGATCAATAAACGACGGTACCGCGAGGGAGTCGCAGGAGACTAAAATGAACGACGCGATGAGAAACGACACACAAAACAACTAAAAGACAGGGAACCTGGCGAGGATTAAGAAGTGTCGCGAGATTGGATAATTGTACACTGGCGACACTTCGCGAGATAGTCCCGAAAATAAAGGATAGCTTAGCTGTCATCCACTATGTATTACCCTATATAAAGGGGTCGAGTGAGTCTGTTGTGGGGGGGGAACTTTTGAGAATTGTTAGGCAAGTCATTAGGAGAGAGAAAGTTTAAGAGTGTTTTAGCTTCTAAGTGTAATTCTATTTTCCTATGTAAATACTTCATGAATTCAATCAATAAATGTTCTTGATCTTACATCTTCTAATGGACTAATTAATCAAAATATAGTGAGGGGTGTAGTGTGGGAAAACCTGCTACTACAAGAAGCATGCATGTCCATTGCTAAAGCATCCAAATGAGAATACAGTGATCCAAGGAACAATGAGCCCAGAGGAAGAAATTCACCCTTCGCCAGCCTTATAGCAATCTTAACAAGGTCACTTCTAATGGTCTTCTTTCCAGAACCATCATCGAATATATCCCTGGATAGCCATAAAGACAGGAACGCAATCACACTGAGCTCGTTTTCCAACTCTTGATCCGGCTCTGGGTCCGCAGGAGACCACTCCGACACCCACCAGGTGTAAAAGCATCTCGCATCTTTTTTCTCTTCTTTGTCCAGACTGTCGAATTCTGCCACTTTTTGAAGTATAGCACCATAGTTACTTTTCTCCGTATCAGAGAGCTCGTAAGAAAGACTTCCAGCAACATGCAGGTTCATCAATGCAGCCACACTCTCCAAAGTAATAGTCATCTCTCCCCATCTAGATATGGTTGTGTGAGTAGAAATACGCCACCGAGAAATGAAGGTAATCAAACCCGCGATGTCTTTCCTAATTTCGGGAGTAGCAGGATGCCATGACCGCATTGAGGATCTGCGCTTTGGTCAAATTTTCCTTAATGCCCTTATTACTCAACATGCGTCTCATCCATCCTTCATAAGAACCCAGTGGAGCATGGCAAGTCTTGAAGTCAATAGGAGAAGGCGGATATTCGTTTCTCTAGAGACAAAATCTCACCACAAGTGCTGAAGAAGAGAATGAATCAGTTTCCATATTTTCTGAATCGGAAAGCAAGACTATCTTATGAGAAGGATGTCTCCTAATGCTTGGGAAAGGCGAGGTGAACAACTCATCATTAATGTTCGGCATATCTTTGAAGCTGTCAACACTTCCTGACTTGGCACCAACATTATCTTCAGAAGACATCTCAAATGCGATTCTTTTCTTCCACAATGAAATAAAAGACAGGAGTTAGAACTTGTATGAAAGCACAGGAGAGATGTAGTCACACACGACAAGACACAACTCACATCGGAGCACACGATGGCCGGTCCAAACACCATTCAATTCCGGTACAAATTTTAGTCGGTATTGATTTCGGTCCCGGTATTGGTATCAAGTCTCAGACAAGTTTCAAGTCCAGACAACTTCCGGTCGGTATTAGTTTCAAGTCCGGTACAAGTTTCAGTTTGGTATTGATTTCAAGTCAGGTGCAAGTTTCAGTCTGGTATTGATTTCAAGTCCGGTACAAGTTTCAAGTTCGGTACGAATTTCGGTCAAGCGTATGTGGGTGAGACCCACGGTCAATCAAGCACGCACGGCGGGCCCACGTTCATTCTCGCGCATCATAACACGATTTTCTTTGTTCATGGGAATCGTGTATGCGAGATTCAAGCCAAGGTTTTTCCTTTTCAAGATACAACCTAAAAGCTAGGTTTTGCATGCAATGGTGGAAAGACTAAACATATGCACATCTTAAAAAGGTGTTTACCTAGCAAGCTAGGTTTTTACTAAAAAAAAAAAAAAAAAAAAAAAAAAAACTCACCTTGAGGCGGACGGACGGCAGCAACGGCGACGATTCCGCAACAGAGCTCCGCGGGTGGCGGCGTTTGGCGACGGCAGCGGCAAGGTCACGACGGAGCTGCTCAAACAAAAAAAAAAAAAGAAGAGGAGAACTCGTGAGGAAAAAGAAAAGGATTTTTGTCTCTTTTATAGACAAAAATTAGAAGAATCCCAATAGAAGAAGGATTCCTCCCTTATTTGGTTTCCTCTTTTGATTCGAATACCCAAAGAAAGAAACCGGCCCCACCGAGGATTCCATACAAGCGTGACGGCGTGGGAAACTAGCGGTCGGCCAACACTCTTAGGGTAAACTCCTTTTATCTGTCTTTCTCACATATGTATGTCACCATCTCATGCCTACCACACAATAGTGTAACCATTATGTGCTAGGCAGGGGACTTAATGTTGATGGTGGATTTTCGTTTAAGGTTAAAATTGTAAAAAACCAGAAAAATCATGCACTGACATCTTGTAAAAGATAAAGCCATTTATAAGTGTTGGATACTCCCTCACTTAATTCACCAAGAATGGAGTATGTAGCAACAATCCCATTCTGTGAATACATGAAATTCCTCAAGGTTGGAGCATGTGGCAACAATCCCTTCCTGTGAATTTCATATCGCCTTGTATTTCCAAATTACTCATTATCGGTGTGGCATGACGACCGAGTGTTACTCTTACAGAGTAACACGAACCTCCAAGCACTATAATGAAATCATGTACGAAATACCCGTACTGTGTGACTCTCGGTGTGTTATACTAGCCCGATTGAGCCCCTCTCGGTGTGATACTAGCCCGATTGAGCATCCGGATCGACCGTATCGGTCAGGATATGATTCGATCGTGATCATCCAACTCCATAAGCATGATTGGATGACCCCAGATCAATTCCATCACCCCCAAGCAGGTATGGAATACCCACGGTCGACCCCGCATGGTCGGTCATTGGCCTAGCTTGCCAAGAAACCGTTCATACCAAGCATTATGGACGGAAAACCCTAAATTAGGGTTTGCGGCATATTACATGTGTTGCAAAGGCGAGTCTCAACCATCCATCTTCGCAGGTATAGATGGAGGGTGTAGATGTAGACTTAAAGGGCGCAGAGCATGTCAACACGATCACCGTGGGACCGCTTTACACACTTGACCAATCGGTCAAGACCAACAATGTTTGGCCGTGACAAAATCGTCACCCAAACAAGAGATGGCGCACGGCTTTGAAAGCCAAAATTAGGGTTTCAAGCCATCACGCGCGTCCATCTTCTCCGGCGTGAATGGAGGGTCACAGATTAGATCAAGCAAGGGCCGGTCATACCAGCATGACCACCGTGGGCCCATCTACCTCCTCATGTGTTCGACCAAGGCATATCATGCCTGGTTAATCCCAAACGTGCGTCCAAACTAGCATGGCCACGCCTCCCAAACCACAAACTGATCTCGACCGCTCAACTTCACCGGATGATTTAAGTGGCTTAGATCACGTTTTCATGGGATATTCAGGTATAGACATGAACACCAGCCTGCCATCTTCACGTCAAACCCATCGGCCAAGACCGACCAAATTAGGTCGTCTTGGAACGCGCGCCGGAAAAAGCATGATGCGCGGCCTTTTGCGGCATCAATTTCCTATTGCAAAATTGATCTCAACCACTCCCTCTTGCCGGTCAAATTGAGTGGCCTAGATCACACCTTCATGGGGAGTGAGACATGGACGTGTACGCTGGCATGCTATCTACATGCACGCCCGGTCGGTTCTCTCCAAATCCCTTTCCATGCTCGGTTTCGACCAAGCTGAAGAGTGATGCTTGCGCACCTCTTCAAAAACCCTAATATTCATTAACGGTCGCAGATGAGTGTCTCAAAGATCATCTCATCCGTCCAACTTCACCAGCTTGGTTATACAACCCCGGTCGAGTTATTTGGTCGGTGAGGCGTTATTACCCATCACTTTACCACACCATAATGCGAGACTGCATAAAATACAAACGATACTTCACAAGTATCGACTTCCTGAATAACACAGTTATTCAATTCAGCATTACATGCTATCTTTCGTGGATCCACGATCCACACATTCCAGACATCAATCATGTCACAAACTGGGGGGGATACATACTGGGGTATTGGTCTGGCGGTTTACAGCGTGCAACGCGCCATCACAAGAACGTGTCGTGAAGTCATGGACGGTTAGAGATGAACAGGAGAAGTGGGCAAGACTGGTCGTGTGGCACCGACGCACAACTCCACTACTCCATCACTCCACTTCCTCCACTTCCCACGAGAGACGTGAATGAGGCTCAATGACTTGTATAAATAGGTTCTCCGCCCTATTTCAAACAACAACACAAGTCGAGACGAGACAGAAAACCAAGTGTTAATACAAAAACGTATTCAAACACCCAGAGCTTGCTGGCATCAATCACAAGCCCGCTCACCTTTTTACAAGTCATAAGCAAGCCAACACCTTCACAATCTCAACACCTTCTTCGCTTCCCTCCCTAAGATCAACCCCATCTCCTTCACTTTGTGACCGAAACAAGTCTGGAACGGCCATTTCTTGGTTTAGGCCGGACTTGCACAGATTGATCTCTCAAATCTACAAGCACTCACCGCGCAGTGCATTTGTTTAAGGTTTAAATTCATTCCTCATCCACACCCCAAATTATCAAATTCTGCAGGAGTAGTTTTCACCCATAAACACTCATCAAATGAAGCATCTATATTAAAATTTAATACATCTTGCATGGGAGGATTCCATTGAGAGTGTGCAGATGAACTAGTAATGCTTGTATTCATGGATGATTCATGTAAATGTGAATGCAGGTGATAGTGGATTTTATGCATGGTATCAAGCTTGTTTCTCAATGTTAGTGATCAAAACTATAAGTCTGGATTTCTTGTGTACTTATAGATGTCTCGGACTAGGATAGATTGTGTAGTTGAGCATTAGACTTCACGACGTTCATCATTAAAGACGAAGAACTACTAAGGAGAGCTTGTGGAACTTCATCAACAAAAAGGTATGTGGAGACTGAAACTCATCTATCACTTGGAAATTTTATTTCTAGTATATCTCCTATATTGAGACATAATTCGTGTTACGATATAGTTTTCTATTATACACATTTGAGATTTCAAGTTGAGTTTAACTCGCTTACATATTTCTTGGAATGTATGTTGGCAAGCTTTCGCTTCGACCAAGTTCATCTTATCTTCCCGACGAAAGTCAAAAGATGATCATGTGAAAATTGTCGAGTAACATCTTACATGGCTTGTGTGATACAATCATTTGGTGTAGACTTGGAATATTTCGTTATGATTATTTCAAAAACTTGAAAATTCCTGTGATGCTAATAGTGTGTGAAAACGGCTATTGTCATCCTCCAAAAAAGTTTCAATGATTGAAATAAGAGTTTAGAAAACTTAACCATTATTGGATTGTGACATTTTGTGCACTCTTGCACATATGTTGTCCATGTCCGGGAACAATAGTATGCGTATACATATGCGTACCTGTTGGTTTGAGAAGTCCGGGAACCTAAGTATGCGCACCCGTACGCGTACTGTCGTAAGGTTCATGTCCGAGATTTTCTGATGGGATTGGAGGTATGCGGACCTGTTCGCGTACTGGCGAAACCCAATTTCAGTCTGGGTATTTCAAGTATGCGTACCCGTTCACTTACTTGAAGGTTAAAGTTCTAAAATCGGTTATGTACATGAACTAATACATTTATATATTAAGGAATGCATTCTTTGCAAACCTTGGCTATAATTTTCATGATTGATTCGATTGAATCAACCCGATTTTGCTTCAATTATGTTCTTGTATACTTCTATAAGAATATAACAATTGAACAACTCTTTAACTAGTTTCATTTGAGTCATTTGAACTAGTTATGGTTAAGATGAATAAGGTTGATATGAGAGTGTTCATATGGCTAACCTTGGTTAACTATTGTTGAGCCAACATGGTGTACACGTTTAGGTACGGTTACATAAACCTAAATGAAGGTACATTTCATTTGTGTGTAACAAGCTAAGTTTGATATAACGGTTGAAAGATAATAGCTTGAATCTAATCAGGTTTTCATCTAACGTTGAATATTGAATGCTTTGTTACCAAGGTAACTTAGATTGCAAACCATGATTTGAAAACTATATAAAGGAGAACTATAGCAACTGAGAAAACTAATCCCCACACCTCTTGTGTGATACTAGTTGCATAAGCTAGAGTCGATTCTCCTTAGGTTTTTCACGAAACCTTTTAGGTTAACGACTTGAAGACCTCATTGGGATTGTGAAGCCAGACCCAACTATTTTCCCTATTGTCGCGTGATCTGATCTTGCATCTTCTATCGTGTTTGAGTACAATTTTCTTTAAGATTGACTCGAGATTTATTCTCCGATAGGCAAGATAAAAAGTAATCACAAACATCTTCGTCTCATCGTTTGTGATTCCACAACATCTTGTTTCGCTACCATACGATTAAGATTGTTGTGAGGTGATTGATATTTGTAGGCCGTTCTTCGGGAATATAAGTCCCAGATATCAATTGCCTTGTTCATCTTGATTTATCAAAAGACGAAACAAAACTCATAGGTATTTCTCAAGGGAGATAGATTTATCTATTCCTATAGACTTTTCTGTGTGAGACAGATTCGTTTATAAAGTCATCGACTTTGGGTTGTAGCAACTCTTGGTTGTGGGTGAGATCAGCTAAGGGAATCAAGTGTGTAGTATCCTGTTGGGATCAGAGACGTAAGGAGCGCAATTGTACCTTGAATCAATGTGAGATTGATTAGGGTTCAACTACAGTCCAGTTCGAAGTTCATTGGTAGTAGGCTAGTGTCTGTAGCGGCTTAATACAGTTTGGTGTTCAAACTGGACTAGGTCCCGGGGTTTTTCTGCATTTGCGGTTTCCTCGTTAACAAAACTTTTGGTGTTTGTGTTATTTCTTTTTCGATTATATTTTGTTATTATATAATTGAAATATCACAGGTTGTGCGTTGAATCGATCAATTGGGATATCCAACCTTTGGTTGTTGATTGAGATTGATTGATCCTTGAACATTGGTCTTTGGTACCGTTCAAGTTATTTCTCTTATATTCAATCGGACTTGCAAATTTCTATTTGCTGATTGCAGATTGAATATATAGAGATATAAAACTCTTTGATATAATTTTCTCTAGATTGAGTCTAACTGTCTACTTGATTCTCTTGAAAGTATATTGGAGTTTGTCTATTCAGATTGCCAAACGAATTGTTGGGTGTGGTTGTTGTGCCCCCGCTTTTTTAATTGGTATCAAAGCAGGCAAACACGTTAAAGACGTTGTAAGTTTGTGTTTGTAGCGATCTGAATACGGACAGAAGTGTTATCTCTGATAAACGCATCACCAGAAATAAAAAGTTTGTTTCTATGAAATCTATTAAAGAGAAATATTTGTCAATCTCGAATATAGAAGAACCTAGTGTTCCAACGAAACATACTTTCATTGACAAGTGTTACCCGGTCTACCTTACTGACGAGTCTGACTCTGAAGTTGAAAGGGAAGTAGCCAAAGAGAGTGTAGTGATTCTAAAACTTGTTAGAATCCAGGCTGATGATGTCAACCGGTTGAAACACAAAGTCAATGTCCTTGTTGGTATGGTAAATGAGCGTGACTCTCTTTTAAAGGTCCTTCGTGAGGAGAACTCCTCAGTATGTTCTTCAAGAACTCAGCTTGAGGGAAATCTCAAAAAGGATGCTTTGGAAACTGAACTTCTTTTGAGTAAACTCTCTATTCAAGAATGTTCCAAAGAGTCCACTACACCAAATGCTTCTGATTTAACAAGAAAAATTTATGTTCCAGAAGCAAAATCAAGTTCTCTTACTATTGGAAAAGATGTGCCTATGTCTTCCTCTAATCAAGTAATATCCACATCTTTTGGAAGGGAGATATCTCCCAACGATGGTATTAAGACTATTCTGTCTAATCACCAGGTGATCAGCAAGTGTGCCTCTTTTGTGATTCAAAAGGACATGGTGAACAAAAGAGGAAATCTAGGTTGAATGACTATTCTGTTGATCGTCTTCAACACACCTTAGATTTAATTCTCAAAGGTATAACTGACATTCGTATGTCTAAACCAATTGGTTTTAGTACTCACCTTGTGTACCCCACCAGGAAAGTCAGCTCAATGTGTTCCTTAAATGTTCAATTGAGAAACAGTCTTCCCAAACTATTTCGTCCAAGAAGAGCTCGAGGATCTTCTTCTATTAAAAAGGGAGATAATGTTGTTCATGATGTGAAAAAGGTACCAGAAGAAGGAAGCAAAAATGGAGACATGGAAGACAACCTAAAAATGATAATTGAAGGTTATAAAGAGATTATTAACAGGCTGTCAATTCCCTCTTGTCAAAATTCTTCAGGTAAGAATAAAAACTATGCGTCATATTTAGATGATAGTAAGTTTTACAATACCTTTTCGCATCATAATGGTTTTCCTCCAAAGATCAGGAGAAAGAGGTTTAACCAAAAACGACATTTATTTGATGAGCTCAAGGCTCATACTTGTGCTAATTAATCACAAGGTTGAGATCTCACTCACAAAAAATCCTGGTTGAGTGAGATGTAATCAGGTATACTTGATGGCAAAAATGTTTCCTGATTATCTGGCTATTTTCTTATCGTTCCTAGTTAGATTATCTTTCACAAACATGTTCGCATAAGTATTTGCATGTTGACAAATCTTTTCAAGTCTTTTTATTTTGTGTCAAAAATTACTACTCTTATGCACTAAATTTTTCTCTGATGGGAATGTAAAATTTATTGAGCTAGAGTGTGTAAAATCCTTCTTGTAGCAGAAACTTTGCTGAACAAACAGCTTTATTTCATGTTTTTCGCTATTTGGGTATTTCCAGCTATGGGTCAAGTTTGTGTTCATATAGGTACCCACGTTACTTGTCATGGACTAGCTTTGGAAACCATAAACTCTGTTTTCATGAAAATCCATAAATACGAAAACCTTTTGTTCAAGAACACATACTTTTGGTTTGTTTTTTTTTTTTTTTTTGCTTAAGAAGATGGCATCTCCTTCGGGAAAGTGTAACTTTCCAAAAGGTTTTCTTGATAAAGGTTGTGGTTTCAAAGAAGAGGAGAAAAGAACACTTGTGGAAGTTAATGACACCTCTCCTCAATCTTCTGATACTTACTCAGATATTGAGGATGATGAAGAGATTTCTACTGAAGTTGTTCAATATTTTATCGGTCAGTTTAACGATGCAAAACTGCTTCTTGTTGATACCTTAAAAAATCTTGACATGTTAAAAGTGGAATTGAAGAAGGTTAACTCTGACCTTGCTCTTATTAAGACACGTGTTGAGAATCGTCTCAAGGAGAATACCGTGTCCAAGGATGCAGTCAATTCCATTTGTCACAAGCTTGAAGGTCTTGAAACCCGTGAAGCTTCAGTACATGAATGCTGATTTTTGCTTGTGATCGTTTTTTATTTTAGAGTAGTTTTGTTTTGTCTCGTTGTCTAGGAAACTTCTTATGAGAATTTATTCTTGTGTTTTAAGAAGGATAACTAGGGTTTGGAATAGCCATTATTGTGAGTACACATAGATATTGCCAACGTTTTCATCTTGCAATGTTTTTGATTTATTTATTTAAATTCTAAAGTTGATTTGGAAGATGATTTTTGCAGTATTAATCCTTATGGTTTTATATATTGAAAATTGTTATGGGATATGTTGTTTACGTCCGTGAACCTTGATTGTCCCATACTTGTTCAAAAGTTATCTCTATTATATGTCGGTATGAAAGTATTGATAAAAGATAGAATGAACTTTTGACTACAAAATTTAAGACTCTTATGTCATTATGCAAATATTGATGGAAGAAAGGATGAACTTTTGTTCACAAAGATTAAGTTGATTG
Organism: Papaver armeniacum; assembly: GCA_023531295.1. Classification (NCBI taxonomy): domain Eukaryota; kingdom Viridiplantae; phylum Streptophyta; class Magnoliopsida; order Ranunculales; family Papaveraceae; genus Papaver; species Papaver armeniacum. The sequence continues at coordinate 142,823 of JAJJWW010001419.1, forward strand.
TATGTCATTGTGCAAATAGTGATGAAAAATAGAATGAATCTTTGTTTATTCCGCAGTATTGGTCTTTCCCTGATCCACATCTTTGTGTATATACTGTGTTGCTCCATAAATTCTCTTATGTTGAGCATGGACAATTGAATTGATCATTTTACTTGTGGTTAATTTAATTGATATTTTTGGATACAAATTCATATTCTTATGTGATTTGTTAATGTCCAAAGAAATCCTTCTTTTCTTGTAAACGTAAGGTCACTCTTGTTGTTCCTTCGGGAATGACATTTTATGGGGGAGAGTTCTTATTTGAACTTGTGCTTAATTGCCAAATCTTTGTGGGGAGTGCAGTTGTGGAATATTTTAGGGGTTATCTTGTATCTTTATAAACTCCTTTATGAATGCATTTAGCTTCTGCTATTTGATGGCATCTAAATAAGTAGGTATGTTGTTCTCTTTTTGTCATGAAGTATCTCCATGAAAAATTCATGAGGATCCCACTAATTTTCGTACCTTTGCCAATTTTTATTGACAAAAAGGGGGAGAATTAATGTGTAGTTCACACTACAAATACATATGGTTTACGAATCATTTAGTGAGGGTTTTATTCTTCGATTGTTTTTCGTATGATATATACTTCATCGGTTTATAATTAGAATATGAATTTCTATTGGTGGTTGAAGAAATTTTGGTGTTTGAGTTGATTGTTGGGAATTTTGATAAAGTACCCTCATAGAAAAATACCCACTAAAAAACTGCTCCCGTTTTTTTAAAATTTGTTAAATCGCCTCTACTTTGTCTATTTTCACGTCATGGGCCTACATAATGAGTCCACGGTCGTTTACCTAGTCAAAAAAAGAGGGTAAAATTACCATAAACTCATACACTATATATTAAACCAGTGAGAGAAAGTAAATCTCGTTTTTCATTTTAGCCTTTTTTTCGTTCTCTTCTGTTTCTGAAAAAGAGAAAAATTGATGATTCAATTGAATCGATAGGATAGTTGGTATGTTTGATGATTAATAGAATCAATTGAAGGTGAACATGGATATATCTTCTATGTATGGCAACGACTGGAAAGGACAAAGGGATGTCCAGGTAACAAGATTGGAAACCCTAACTTTTGATTTTGTTAGATCTGTGTTTGCGTGATGAAATAGAGTGATTTCGAAGCTTTTTCTATCAATATCAAGTGAAAACATGACTTTATTTTCTTGAAACCCTAACTTTTACATCATTTTTTTTATATTTTCCTTTGTTTTATCTATGAAGAATCTTCAATCCCTATCATTCTTTTTAGTTTTTTTCCTTTTCTTTTTGTATGTGAATCCGAATCTGGAAAAAAGATGATATTTGTGAAGAATCTGCATTGAGTCTGTATTTTTGTATAAAGTTAAAGAAATAATTTTATAAAATCAAATAAATAATAATAATAATAATCCCCATAAAAAGAAATTAATTGTTTAATTTTGTTAGAAAATTTGTGTCTGTAGTACTTTTTTTGGTCTGTATTTGTAATACATTTGTATTTTTGTATTTTTCAGTGGAAATATTGATAAGGGAAAAACCAAGTTCAGAGATATAAGTTGTTATTGCATTGAGAGTAAGATTAAGTTTGCTTTCAAACAGTTACAAAGAGATAGGATGAGTCTGAGGATATTTGTGCAAATGGTTCACAGGAAGTTATGTTTGGAAGATATAAATGATGTTGCTTTATTATGGATGTCAGAACATGGAGGTCCATGGACACTAAAGAATGATCATGCCTTTTTCTGGTTTTGGGAGAATGCTGTAGTAAATGGCAATGGTTTTATTGAGTTGATTGTGAAGGTTAATAATCCATAATGGTACAAGGAGGTCACACCTAAGAAAACAACATCAAAGTCACCTCAAGTGAGAAGAAGCCCAAGACTTGGAGGTGATAAGAACAAAAGTGCATGTGGTTGTAGTGCTAGAAAGTTGTTTGGACAGGGAAGTTCACAGCCTACTCAAGCAAGTGTTGTTGGTGATAATGTGAGAGGAGAATCAAGTAGTACACCAGTTCAAGTAGATGAGGAGCCAATTCCAGATGATGAATTTTTTGATGAAGAATATTGGTTGAAGAAAATGAAAGAAAATGATGAGTTAGTAATTCAACTAGAGAACAAAGAAGTGGATGAGTGCCATCCTGTAGAAGATCCTGAAGCTGCAGCTGCTTATAATACTGATGAAGATACAAGTGATGCTGAAAATAAAAGTACAGATGAAGGTGCTTATAACCTATAAACTTGATTTAATGTTTTTGTACCTGTGTACATTTAATATGTATTGATGCTCAAGTTATTGTTGTACTAACACTTTAATTGTATACAGATAATCATGATTCAGGTGATGATGATGTACAAGTAAATGACCAAGGTACAAGAAAATTCAAACTTTAATGTTCTTGTTTTTTTATGGTTGTAGCATATTATTGTACTTGCTTTTTATTGTTATTGTTTTGTTATGGCTTGTTTATATGAGTGATTTAGATGTACAACTAATTGGTTTGTTGGTCGGTTGTCAATCCGTCAAAATTAATTTCACTTTCTCAATCAACTAGATATAAATATAGTATGCGATAAGAAAGAGTTCGTATCCACAGAGAGGCTTTCGTTGTTATAAAATTTCAGTTTCTAAAGTAACCAAGGGGGGATGTTTGTTTTATCTAAAGCAATAAAAATAATTGAAAGCAAAGTAAATAATTGGAGTAATCAATAAGGAGAAGATATTGGTCACGGGATAGTATCATTCACAAACATGTATTATCATCAATGATTAGAATTGGTATTTTAATCTCGTATTTATTAAAAGTCCTAGGATACCTTGATCGCAAGTATAATCCGTTAATTCCCTGTTTTCATCACAACCACATTAAAAGATGCATATGTGAATTCTTCCTAGAAAGCAACCTAAAGTGTAAAAGCACAATTAAGTTTAACTCCCTACAAGCATTAAGTTTTATGGAATAAGACTAATCAATGCAAACGAATGTGTAAAAGCACTAAACGTTTTAACTAAAGTTATGATTCACTTGTGACTAGTAGGATATATCACTACAAGCACTACCCACAATTATGCTACTCAGAATCAGAGATAAACAACTTTTTCGTATTGAAAACCCTAATATAGCTCTAGAGATGAACGCAAATCGGATTGATTCCGGACTCACTTAACAAGTATTCAAATCTTATAACACTATTAATTGTGAGTCACAAACAATAAATTACTGAGACAAAACTAATTCATAGATTCAAAAACATGTTGAGAAATCAACTTTTATCCCATAACCAATAATATGTTTAGCTACTCATAGCTTTTGAGTTCATCATCATAATATTAATTGAAAAGAAGAAGAAGAATATGAGCAAAAGCAAACCCTAGAAGCGTAAACAAAAGTGGCTCTCCAAAACTCCAAGAATATAAGATATCTCATAAGTTGTAGAAGACTTTCCCTTTTGTAGCTTTTCTCAACTTCTAAAATTAGGTCTAGTCTTCAAATTCCATTAGATGAGAATCCACCAAGCCCATAAGTGAGAGAAAACCATGTAGAAAATATGCCCCAAAAGTGGTCGCCGGAAATTTGCCGGAAGAGTTGCCGGAAAACGGTTCAGGTGACCGGCAAAGTCCACCCGGTCACCGGTCAACGATCCAACTCGGGTCAACTCGGTCAGACCGAGTCATTCTGAGTCAGGGTCTAGTCAGAACCGAATCAGCTAGTCAGATGATCTAACTAAGCTGATTCATCTGAGCTGCTATGGCCTAAGCCATTGTGCACATGCCAGATTTGAGTTGCACCATGATTGTGCTTCCAGCCATGATGGCTATGCTTGCCAATTTGAACTCCACCTACACTTGCCTTCAGCTGCACATCATGGCCTGTAGTGCAACTCCATCTCTGTAATACAGCACCAGACCACCTTCAAATACCACCAGCAACACCAGACTACCTACCCAACATCATCAGCTCAAGGCCTCATTTGCTTTGTACTTTGCCCTGCAATCCCTGGCAAGCAGCATCAACAGCCCATTGCCACCAACACCAGTACCACCTTCTCTATTACTTCAGCTTCTTCACCTGAGTTCACTTCCATTGCAACTTCATTAGTCCTGCACCAGCTCTTGCATCCCTATTACAACACCAGCTTCACTGCCATCAGGTCAGCCAACACCATCACCTGCAATAGTTGTTTCAACACCACTCTGCAATTTGACCTGTCCTAGACATTCATCTAAAGTAAGAACCATTCCCCAACAGCTCCAAACATTCATCTCTTTCATTTTCTTGTTCACTGCAGCACCAAGCATCTTCTACCACTCTAGCTCAAAACATCTCTGCAACAACAGCATCAGGTTCATCCATGACAAGAAAATCTCCTCCCTGGAAACTCAGCCATTTCAAGCCACTGCTCCTCCAACTTCAGTTGGCTTCACCATTTTAACTTGCAGAGCACCAGACCTGCAATCAACATCACTGCCTTCTTCTCAGGCTAACATCAACATCTGCATTTGATCTCCACCAGCTCCTCCTTTCTGACTTGCTCAGTTACTTGCAATTTGCAGCTGCAACTCACACAAATTCAGCCAGCCCTGAATCACAAACCTTTTCTCAGCTCAAAACCACAGCTCAAACCATCAGACCCCTTGTTTCTTAAATCCAGCAATCTCCATTGCACATTCAGTCACAACCTGCACCTGAGATGCATTCACTGCTTCACATTAACAGCTCAGTAGTTGAGCAATTTCATCTCAGGCCTAGAGTTCACTTCCATACAACTGCAGCTGGAACTCCAGTTCAAGCACACAGCACCCAGCTCAGTCACATCACCACTACAGCTGCATCTCATACTTCTATCAATATCATCTCAGCTCTAACTGCAGCTGCAACTTCATGTACTCAGCTGCAACTTTGCAAGGATACCTATCTTACCATTCCATGAATATCAACAGCAGAAAACTCCATCAAATCTCCCTCAATTCGAATTTCAGATCAAATCCGTCCAGTTATTCAACCCATCTCGAACCACAGCTAACTCAATCTAGTGCCTCAGTGCATTTGCAGATGTAGGCTTAACCTCCATAACTTGCTCCTCTTCTTCCCTGCAACCCACCACAGCATCACAACTTCAATTCCATGGCAAAACTTTCATCATTTCAGCGTTTCACTCAAGCCCCCACACTCTAGCACCAGCAAGCACTATTTCCTACATTCTGCAGCTCCCACTTGAACCATTCACAGCAAAACCACCATCTCAGCTCCCTGAATCTTCACCAGAAACCCCTAATTTCCTCAGCGTCTTCTTATCCTTCTTCTTGAAATCCATGGCAACACAGATTCAACCCTCAACTATTGAACTGTATCACAGCTCAACCCATGAAACTCAATATCTTCCTCTCGATTACAGCGGCTACCAAATTCAAGACCCATTTAACTTATTTTCGATCTTCTCAGCAACATCAACACCGAGATCGATTTTCCCAGTAACGACAGCAATCTATCTTCTCGACCTGAGCTTCAAATCGTCTCAGAAATTGAACCCAAAAATTCTCTTACTCTGCTGGAACTTCCAATTCCAGTTAAACCCATCTTGTAGTTTCTTCATAAACTCTCAATTTCAACCTCTACATTCATGACAGCAGGTTCATTATCTTCCCTGTGTTCTTGCGGCTAGAAGATCAACTCAAAACCCTCTCTTCACTCTCGATTTGATTAAACAACAACAAATCTCAGCCACTGTAACTCGAATCCATGGCCGCTGTGCAGCCATTCTTACATGTAGAGAAAAAGAGAGAGAAACAAATGATGAGAAAAATCATTTTTCTCTGAAACTTAGGTCTTCTGTAGGAATTGAAGGTGATACAGCCATCCAGGTGCTGCAGATAAGGGGTTATGGGAGTAGGGTTATACCTAGTGTCCAGTCACCTTGATAAGGGCTACCCAGCTGGCAGCCCCTTAACATTTGCTGGCTGTCTTTTAATACTTCTCCAAAAGAGAGTTGTCCCTTAACCTTGGGTCAGCTCCATATATCACTTGCCTGTGAGATAACAATTTCGCCCTTTTTGCTCAATTGGACAATTTCTTCTTCTTTTCCTCCGTGCGACTCCAGAGTACCTAATAACTCAAAAACACGCATAAAGTACATAATTCACCAGAAAAATAGCAAAGAAAGCGTAACTACTAGATAGTAAATTAGGTGTTTTACAACACCTATCAGATTCCCCCACACTTAGACTTTGCTAGTCCTCGAGCAAATCAAACAAAACTTATTTTTAAGGATACATACAACTCCGTGTCGTCGAGGCTACGGTAACTTTTAGCATAAATAACAAGCCTTTAAACCCCTAGGTGTCCCTAGTGGACGAGTTATAGTCTCGTGAGGGTTTACTAGAGATATACCCACAAAACCTATTTTTCCAACTTACTAGTTCTCCGTAATGATAACATCCAACGCGCTAAGAAGACATAGAGATTCTGCATACTAGTCATAAGAAG